>WOAB01000179.1:1800000-1961910 GCA_027886185.1 Rheum nobile | reverse complement strand
TCTTTTTCATTTCACCTCAAATTTTCTTTCTTTTCCATCTTGTTGGCTCACAAATAAAACGTACGTATGATTGAAAAAATAGAATATACTATGTTCTTGGCTGTAATTAATTAATTATGTGTATAACAACCAAAAAATAATTATGTGTATATGACAATTGTTATAGTTTCTTATAAATGTATAAGCAACATTAGAGAAGATATTTATTGTGCATATGATCAATAAGATTAAATAACTAGTGATTGAGATAGTGTTAAATATATTTTAAAATGAAAATATTTGGTAACTAGTATAATACATGTATGTAGGTAGCTATGGACGAATTCATGTGGGATTTACTGGGATTTTAAAAGTATTTTTAAAGTTTATTTTAGTTGTTAAAAAAAATTAAAACATTTTCAGAAATTTTCAAAGTTAATTATGTATTTTTTATTTAGGACTTTTTATATATAATTACATTCAAATTCGCACACGCCCTTATAATAAAAAATGTTTTATCTCTTCTATATCTATTACTATTTGTGTTTGAATTTTCGAAATTTAGAATTTATGGGTTTGTAAATTTTAAAAACATTTTTTTATATAATTTTATTAAAGTTACGCAGAGAACAATAATAAATAATGATGAAGTTTGTTTAAAAACATGTAATTTATGGATTAATTTTAAAACAAAATTTTATTTGGGATTCGAATATAGAGATTGTAAGTTTAAAATTAGAGTTGCTAAATTTTGAATTTAAATTGCTTTTGCAAAATACACTATAAACCTTTACTCTTTATAAATATAATCTTGGTGAATTAAAACCATGTGTATGACGTACACGTAGCACGTACAATATATATATATATAGACTTTAATATTTTAACGGATTTTTCGCCTGATACCCCCGAAGTATGGCGAATTTCGCCTGGTGTCCAAAGATTGACTAATTTTGTGTGGTGTCCCCGAGTTTTAACTTTTTTTCGCCATATACCCTTACGTTAAATAGGTTAACAGAACCGTTAATTTTTTTTTAAACCCCAAAAACCCACTATTCACTTCGTCTTCTTCGATCAGACTCTCACCCTGCTCTCCACTTCGTCGGCTTCTCCTCCCTCCACCCCGCTCTCCACTTCGTCGGCGGCGGCCATCCACCCCTCCACCCCGCTCTCCTCCACTTCTTCGTCGGCGGCGGCCCTCCACCCCGCTCGTCTTCGCCCCTGCTCAGTCGGTTCGCCTCCACCCCGCTCGCCTCCGCCCCGCTCGGCTCCACCCCGACTCTCCAGCGACCCTCCACCTCATCGGTTCGAGTCAGGTAGGCTTTCAAGCTTTCAATTTGGGTTTGAATTGAAACCAATGGTGATTTAGGGTTTGGGGGATTTAGGTTTTTTTTTTTGAATCTGTTGATTTTGGGGGCTGGTTTTGGGGGATTTAGTTTTTTTTTTGAATATGAAGATTCTCCATATTAGTCTCAAGCATTTTCCTTGAGCTTGTTGAAACTGCACGTTGATATCCTGTTGTAAATGAACTTTGTTCAGCTACTCCTTGACTGATCATATGCTTCACACGAATCTAGAGGCATAAGTGCCATATAGTCGGGTTCATATCAATTGATATACTTTATAGTGTGAAAATGTGGGTTGCATTTCAAGCGGGTAGTTTTCTCACATGGAATAGGTCTTCCAACTAGTCAACAGGTAGTGGCTGATAAATTAGATCAAATGATTGCGCAAGTAGCTTAACAAAGAATAGGAAGCAAAACTTACATAATCACCATAATTGTAGAAGAGCACACAATCTACAGCCAAATCATCTCTTCCAGCACGACCACATTCCTAACAGAAAAAAAATTGTATGAAGAGAATCTAGCCTACTACATAATGGATGCAAGCACTTAAGCTGCTATGAACATTCAGTTTGGTGCTATGGGGTGTACAACAATGGCCTTACCATTTTGGATATGTGGTATAGAATAAATTTGTATGAACAGAATCTAGCCTACTATATAATGAATGCTACCAAAAGATCCTCTAGCTCTATTATTGTTTGTCTATTATATATGTACCCCTTCTGCTTCTGTCTTGTGATTCTAAAATGTACCATACCAGTGGAATTCAATGCATGGCTGCCTATTCTTGGGTCATTGGTGATGGACAGTGCAGTAGATGAGGTTCATAACGCTTCCTTTATCTTATTTGTCTGATTTTGGTTCTCGTATTGACTTGATTGTACAACCTGTTTCACACAATTTTAAGGTGGAACATCATCCGAGTGGGGGCCATTGGTTTGCAGCGGGTCTTTCTCCAAATGTGAGCTTGCTGATTCTTCTTGGTTTACATTTAGTTACATGTATAAACTTTTTAGATCTTTTGGAAATTGTTTTTTTTTAACTTCATAATATGCTATTGTTCAGATTTCAGGAAGGAACATAAACATGCAAAACAGTTCACTTTTTCAAATGGTACCATATTCACTCGACAGTAGCTATGGCAGTATAGGAAGTTATGGTAGTTATGGTGATTGTCCAGCTTTTAGCAGTAGCCATGGAAGCAGTGGGGACAATCCTAATACATTTGCATTTATTCAACTGTTGGTCCTCCACCAGTTTATGGTCACTCAATGTCAAAAGCTTTTCTGCCATACATGAATCATAATTCTTCCAGTCATGCTGATAAAGCATCTCAACCACTATATAGTGATAATTTCAAGTATAAGCTTATTGAAGCATCAATTTTTGTATAATTATCTTGTAGGCCGCATGATGAGATTTTAAGCATGATCTTCAGGCTTGTTTTAAAGCCTATTAGCTCAAATGGTAGAGCATGTGCTTTATGCACAAGATGTGGGTTCGACTCCCACATAGGCTAATACAAAGATGTGGGTTCTGCTACATGAGTAAGATCAAGATACACACATGCTTATCTATGTAAGAATTGAAACTATCTAAATCAGCTTTGCAAAACAATGTGTTTAAATCAGCTTTGCTAGGATAGCCTATGTGGGATTCGAACCCACATCCACATGCTTAAGCACGTTGCTCTACCATTTGAGCTAATAGGCTTCAAAAGTGTTATATGCAAAACCAACTCCAACAACATACAATAATGGTAGCATAAATAATGTTTGTAGGTATAGTAGTACATGAGCTTAATTTCCAGCTGCCCTCATTCAGATGAACATTTTACCTAAGCATAAGAATCAAGAAAGATCGGTGATATTCAGAGGCAAAACTTGTTTCAGACCTTCCAAACTAAGGTTGGTACTTAGTTTTAACAAGTATGTAGTTTCAATAATGATCATTCAAAGTATCATAAGTAAAGATTGGTAACCCCAACAACAAATGGGGGAGGTTCTTGTAGTTCTAGCTTGTTCTAAATACTAATTGATGGCAACTTAAACGAGCCTATTTGACATATATGTCCAACAGGTTTTGCAGAGATCTAGCCAAATTTCTAGTGACGAAGTTCTTGACCTCTTTTAAAGATGGTATGTAAGCATCTCAACTCAGAAGCTCAGGAGGTGATTTCATCACTCAATCACACAACTTGACTAATTAGATGCCAAAAGCTGCCCTTTAACAAAGTATGTACAATCAATATTTGGCAAGACAACACTTACAACCTGAACAAAATCTCATCACTTGCTCAGATCTATTTATTATAGTCAGTTATAAAAACTAATTACCAAGTTGTTTATCTTTCTGACCTGCTAAAACTCCTAAAAGTACTACACACACGAACACAAAATTCACATACAGCTAAAACTCCTAAAACTAATTACCAAGTTGTTTATCTTGATTCAGTTATCCTGCCCCCCTAAGATGTTGTTTGGCATGTTCATAAGGAAACTAGCAGTCAGTAGTTAAATGGTAGCAAGCAAGCCCAGTAGTCAGTAGTAGTCACAAAAGTCATTTTTGTTAAATCCACAGACATCCAAAACCAACCGAGTTAATTAGACAAGCTCAAGAAACTGATTCAAAAGCTACAATTTCAGTATAGTCAAGCTCCTTAAACTTGACTTGCACAACGTTTGACTGATAATCAAGGTCAATTAAGAGCCAATCATAGTAAGTGATGAAACATATTAGTTGCTCAATAATTGTTCAGTAAAAATGTCATAGAAAATTCAAGACATTCATTCAACATGTCAAGCAAACAAATCTTAACCCAATAATCTCTAATCGGAACAAATCTTACATGGCCAGGTGAGCTCGAAGGAGGAGGGTTGCTGGAGAGCCGGGGTGGAGCCGAGCGGGGCGGAGGCGAGCAGGGTGGAGGCGAACCAAGTGAGCAGGGGCGAAGGCGAACCGAGTGAGCAGGGGCGAAGGCGAGCGGGGTGGAGGGCCGCCGCCGACGAAGAAGTGGAGAGCGGGGTGGAGGGAGGAGAAGCCGACAAAGTGGAGAGCGGGGTCGTGAGTCTGATCGAAGAAGACGAAATGGAGATTGGGGTTTTGTTTTTTGTTTTTTTAAAAATAACGGTTCTGTTAACCTATTTAACGTAAGGGTATATGACAAAAAAAAGTTAAAACTCGGGGACACCATACGAAATTGGTCAATCTTTGGAGCACCAGGCGAAATTCGTCATTCCTCGAGGGTATCAGGCGAAAAATCCGATATTTTAATAACAATTGAAATGCTATTTGACATATTAAACAAGACCTAATGCGTCGTTTATAATCATCCTAGATGAGGGAATCCTGCTTTTAGAAAAGGATTTAGATTTTTTTTTTTCCTTCTTTTTTTGAAGGGAGATTTCGGTTTCTTTTAAATTAACTACTTTGCTGACCTTTTCCTTTTCGATATTTTTTAGAAGTAAATATCAAATTATTTTCTTCCATGGAAAAAAATATACTCCGTATGCTTTTGTAAGTTGTAATTGCCCATTGATTGGAGCTCCTTTTTTACTTTTTGTGCATATGCTTATGTACTCACCTACTAATTCCATGGGTCAAATTTGATTCTTAGACTTCTAGTGAGGTAGACTTGATTTTCTGAGTATATTTCAGATTTTTGATAATTAAGTATTAATTCTAATTTTCCTACTATCAAGCTGGTTTATCGCAATGTCCTCAGTAATATTAGCTAATTAATTAATTATACCGAACCATCCCTTTCTAATATACTGAACAAAGCCTTAGTCAACTATTACCTCCACATATTTTTTCAAAAATCCTTCTATTTGGATTCATAATACTAATATTCCAGATAAATTAATTTGGGTACCTTTTCTGATGGTGGTTTCAATATGAAATTTGCAACTCAACTCGTTTCTCCACCTCTAAGCTCTAATGGTTGCAAGTATTCTTGGATTTGAAAACACAAATTACCTCCTAAAATACAAAATTTGTTATGAAAATCATGTTCTGATTCTTTACGAACCACTGAACAATTATATAGATTTTATAATCAATTGTCATCTCAATGTAGCCTTTTAATGACTTGGAGGAAGACACTAATCATTTGTTCTTCAAATGTAATTTTACTCTTCATATATTTCACACAATTAATAAGAAACTTGGAATTTCTTTATCAATTCCTAACGCTCTTACTTTTCATAAAAACTTTGAACTTTTCGAACACAATAATTCTGATTTAAAACTTGCTTGCTTTCTTTGGTGGAGTACGTGAAAACATAGAAATGATAAGCTTTTTTAGACCAGCCTTGATCCTCTCAAACTCATCTCCATCCAACTTGTCATTATCCAATTTAAGCAAAATCTTTAATTTGGAAGAAACTTCCTTCTAACTATTTCAAATTAAATTTTAATGTGTGAAAATGAAACGATCTCACATATCACATTGGATTTCTAATTAGAAATGGTCATTCAAATGTAGTTCATATTGATAGAAAATATATTCCTACTACCTCTGTTTTCACAAAATGAAGCTTATGCCTTGAAGGCCTTCGCCAAGCTTTTTGTTTAAATATTAAAAATATTATTATTAAAGGTGATAATTTAACTGTGATTAATTTCAAAAATCAGATATGGAAGACTCCGTCAAAAATTAGAACTATAATATAAGACATCATTTTCATGTTGAATTACTATAAGTCTGTCAAGGTCTTTCATTGTTACAGGGAATGTAACATTGCAACTAATTCCCTCGCATATATCTATTGACATTAATATTGTCAATCTTCAAGATTGGATCCCGAAGACTTTATCTATCACTGATATTGTTCAACTTTGCAATATGAGAAGAAAACTGTATTCTATGAGTTGTACTATAGATCTTCTCGTCCGAAAGTTTCTAAAAAATCATAAGTTATAATGATTTAAGCTTGTCTTGTAAATTAGAAGGAATCTAGTGTTTGAGGGTACATAAAATATGAAGCTAGATTACAGTGTAGTCAAACCGCGCTACATTTAAGGTAGGAATGTAAAATCACCAGCTTCGTAAAATAAGCTACAAACAAAACCCTAAAATGCTCCCGAGCCTGAACCCCCGCCGCCTCCAACTCAAACAAAATTTTCAACCCTCATAATTGCAGATCTGTGAAGACCCAAATCTTATCTATATGAATCACAAATCTTTACCAAGCCATATCCATCTATCCAAATTTCGATTTGGGGTTATCCTCTCAAAACCTTGAATTTCCCCAAAAATGGTGTTTGTTTTCACTGGGGAGTGGTCGCCCCTTTCTTGTGACTTTTCTCCATGTTTGCCCTCGCCGACGACGCTTAGTCTGAAAGGAATCGGATTTGAAGCCTGCCACAACAATGGATACGTTCCCTTCCTTCCTCCTTTGAACCTGCCACCACAATGGCTTCATCCCTTTCTCCATTGAACTCCGCCGCCACAATGGCTTCACCCCGAACCCCGCCGCTACAATGGCTTTACCTCCTTCCCCTCTCATCAGCCACACCGAGCCACAATGCCACCCACACCGAGCCTATGCGCACCCTCTGGCCCTCACCACCGGGCCGATGTCTCACGGTCTAACACCGCTCACTCACACCCACCGAGCCTCCACACATTCGATGTCTATCGCAAAGGTGTGAAATGTTTACAGATCCGGCGGCCATCCCCAAAGCGAGAAGCTATGGGCACCCCCGAGTGGGAAGCTCCGACCATCCGTGGGGTGCTTTTGATTTCTGCACTTCTCAAAAGGCTCGTTTTTTTGCCGAGAAGACTCGATTTGATTCAACTATTTCTATTGTGGAGTGGAGTTTAAGTTTGATTTGAGACTGTTGTTTCGGGCGAGAGATCAAAATAGTGATTGTGTGATCTCTGGTGGCTTGTAATAACGAAGTGTCTCCAGATGGTGTCTTATTTCTGCTTTCCGGCCGTGTCAACGTCGTGTTGGTCTATACCAACCCATGTTTGAGCCTCTCTCACTGATTATGCATTTCCGCTACTACTCCTCGGTTGTGCTTGTTTCCTTGAAACTTGTTGTATTTTGTTTCTTTACTTTGATGTTTTTCTTCTTGTTGTTTGTTGTTGTATTTCTTTGTTGTTGGTTTTTCCTTGTCTATTATTTTCGAATACCGTATTTTCGGCCTCTCAAGAATCCAAGTTTGATTGCTATAGATTTTTGAAATCTTTCCTTATAAAAAAAGGTAGGAATGTAGGACTAGGTATTGTTTTTGCAGGTTTAGATTGATGTTATATGTGGTTATTTCAAGAAAACAAAAAAAAAATCAACCTTTTTGGTTCTGAGTTGATTTTTTTATATCAAAATCAATATTCACGGATGGAAGTATTAGATCATATATGATTATATATTTATAATTGGGTCAAGATTCAAGACTTAAAATTTGTTTATTTGATTCATAACTAACAATTGTAGCCTACAAAATGGTAAAGCATCGGCTTGTTATAAGAATAAAGGGAATTTACCGTTAACTTTACTTGTAATAATTCATAAAAAAAATGAGGTGAGTTGAGATTGGACTTGTATGTCTTATCCATAGTCAAATTCGTGTTCTTGTAAGTATACTCACATTTTTAAATTAAGCAAATCGCTTAATGTTAATGTTTATCTATTCTGAGATGGAAAAAAGTTAAATCTAAAAAGTCAATTTGAATTTGTAAGCAAAAACATAAAAAAAAGGTGGAAAAAAATTGGAAGGAGTTAACAAATTGGATTGCCCTAAACATTCATGAATTTTAGGAATCATAAAAGTTCAATCGCCCATCAAAATATTATGCTAGAATATACTTTTACGTTATAACACTCGTATAAACTAAAATACTAGCCCATATATTGGAAATTTTCAACTTTATATATTTTAGAGATTTTTTTGTTGAATATGGGTGGGATCAAAATTTGGTTGAATTGTGCTCTCATTCAACCACGTACGAAGTACTAATGAAGGATATGATTGAAATACCCTACCATGCAACTATACTTAAGCTAATCAAAGCCCTTTCAGCTAATTAATTAAAGGCTAATATGTTAATTATTGGATGATCGAAGGGACCATCGTATTAATTCCTACTCCAAACTCTCTCTTTTTCTTTTCTTTTTCTGTTTAATTTTATGATCCAGATCAAGCCTTGAAAGTCCTAGCTGTAAGATACTCTCCCCTGCAAATCAATTACTGACCCCATATTCAAAGGACAACATTATATTTATTTAAAAAATAATCTTAATGTGCCTTCTCCTCTTTTTTAAGCGAATTATTGCTATTTTTCTTTGCAAGGAGAATTTTCCCCATAAAAAGTTAAAACATTCTAATTTAGCAATGTCGATCGGCAATACGTACTTCTGACCCTTCGTCAATCTTAGGGTCTGCTACTCTGCCTGGATGCCCTAATATAATGTATTAATATATATTATTTTATATTAAATTATTAATTTAATATAAGATAATACATTTAAAAAAAATCTAAAAAATCCTTAATAAGTAAATCTATAACAACAAATCTGCAATAAGAAATTACTTCATGCATGCCATTGCCGACCTCCTTATACCATACTAAACGTAAAGGAAAAAATTTCATGGTGTCCCTAAATTTAAATTTATTTATTTTGGTACTCCAAAGGAAAACTAGTTTTTTTTTTTTTCTTTCGGTGGCTTTATAACCAAGTTTTGCGAGTACTTTTTGGTTTAAGTTTTGCGAGTACTTTTTGGTTTAAATTGATTAAATTTAAATCCGTTATATTCTATAGTTATATACAATGATTATATGTTATAGTTATATCCAATTTGGTTATATCATATCGTTATATCCTATAGTTATATATTATGATTATATCATTTGAAAATCATATATAACTATGGTTATATCCAATTTGATTATGTCTTATGGTCATATACTACGGTTATATTCTATAGTTATATACTATGATTATATCTTATACTTATATGACTTATATCCAATTTGGTTATATCATATCGTTATATTCTATAGTTATATACCATGATCATATGTTATAATTATATCCAATTTGGTTATATCATATCGTTATATCCTATAGTTATATACCATGATTGTATGTTATAGTTATATCCAATTTGGTTATATCATATCGTTATATCCTATAGTTATATACTATAATTATATCCTTTGAAAATCACATATAAATATGGTTATATCCAATTTGGTTATGTCTTATGGTCATATACTACGGTTATATTCTATAGTTATATACTATGGGTATATCTTATGGTTATATTTCATAGTTATATATTATGATTATATCTTATATTACATCATATAGATATACTATGGTTATATCATATAGTTCTATATAATGAATATATCTTATAGTTATATGTCTTATATCAAATTTGGTTATATCATATCGTTATATTATATAGTTATATATTATGATTATATCTTATGGTTATATTATATAGTTATATACTATGGTTATATCATATATTATATTCTAAAGTTATATACTATGGTTATATCTTATAATTATATACTATGATTATATCTTATAGTTATATAGTATGCTTAATCATATATTATATCATATAGTTATATACTATGGTTATATCATATACTTATATAATATGACTATATCTTATAGTTATATGTGATTTGGTTATATCTTTATAGCTATATCCAATTTGGCTATATCCTTATGATTATATTATATAGTAATAACAAAATTGGATATAACTATATGATAT
Source organism: Rheum nobile (assembly GCA_027886185.1). Lineage (NCBI taxonomy): Eukaryota > Viridiplantae > Streptophyta > Magnoliopsida > Caryophyllales > Polygonaceae > Rheum > Rheum nobile. The sequence continues at coordinate 1,951,840 of WOAB01000179.1, read as the reverse complement.
AACTATAAGATATAATCATAGCATATAACTATATGATATAACCATAGTATATAAATATAGAATATAATCATGAGATATAACCAAATTGTATATAACTATAAGATATAATCATAGTATATAACTATATGATATAACTATAAGATATAATCATAGTATATAACCATAGTAATAACCAAATTGGATATAACTACAAGACATCCAAATTGGATATAAACAAATTTGGGCGCATCGTGGTTGCGCCCAAGATCAATCGGTTCAGACCCAAACCGGTTCAATAATCTTTAAAAAATTATTTTTCAAAATAAAAATAATCCACCCAGACCTTGGGCGCACCCTGGTTGCGCCCAAGGAATTGTTTTTTTTAATATAAAAAAAAACTCACAATTTAGACGCATCCCGAATGCGCCCAAACTGGGGTACGCCGCAAGAAATTGCGGGTGCAAACAATAATCCCCATAACAAAAGAGAAATAAGTGAACGTATGGTACGTGGACCATTAATTAAGTAGGCTAGGGTATAATAGAGAATACTTATCTTTTCTTCCCCTATTTCATGGTCTCTTAAACATCTCACATCACATCTTAATTAATTAAAACATGTCCATAGATAGCTAATAAAATGTGTTTACACTTGAGAATTAAGATACATAATTACATATATTACTATGGAGTACGTATCATCATATTATTATTAAGTGTTTACATTTATAAAGTAACTAGTGTAGGATTTGTTTATTTTTTTTTACATTTGTAAAAATAGTATATTAAAATTATATATTTCATTCATATAGAAATATTAAGTTAATAACTGTTATAGAAGTAGAGAAATTCTTATATAAAAAATGATTAACTGAATACAAATATTAAAGATATTAAAAAATTATATTATATAAAAAGAGACGGAACTCTCCATAACTTTATTAATAGTAAAATTTGGCTAAGTAGTTCATATGGGGATAGACAATATAAATAAATATACAAACTAATCATTTATTTTAAGTTTATAATAATATATAAACACTTTTAAATAATACAACTTTGTACATACTAAATATTTATTTTAATATTAAAAATAAAATTTATAAATAATAAATGGACATATGGACCAAAATGATATTGGAATAGGCTGAAAATAATAACACATACATCGAATTGGGTTAATAATAGACTTTTAAATCAAGCCTAGTTACATGTCCGACTTCAATTAGCCTATTTAAATCATAAATGGACTTAAAACTTAATTAGTTTCAGCCGATCATTGCAGATCAAGCCTAGTTCTTTAGCCCATTTTCCATTTATTTTGTATTTTAAAAAATAAAATACAAAATACAAAAGCCACCGATCGGACAAACCCTAACCATTTCTCCTCCGTCTCATTTCCGTTTCGGTGTCCCTCTCTCTCTCTTTTATGTTCAACAGGGAAGAACATTCTTTCCTTTTTGCTTCTTTCAAATTCCATCTCCATTTCTCATTACAAATTAAAACTTTTGGGATTTTCTTCATATTTCCTTTTCTGGAAATTCCGTCCACAATCTGCTTCTCTTTCTTTTTGTAAATCTTCCAGATCCAGGTTTTTTTTCTCCAAAAACACTCTGATCTAAAGATTACAGATCCGAGTTTTTTGTGACCCAATGATGGATATCTACCCTAAACAAACTCCAGAAGGAGATCTAGAGCTCACGGATCCGAAAAAAAGAGCTTAATCTCCTTTGCATGTTCAGATCCACCGACTATCTCTGTCAGATCCAAATAAAAACATCTCTTCTACTTTTTTTTTGTAACATGCCAAGGAAAAAAACGGCTTGATGAGTAGATCTGGAGTTGCTACTGGAAGGTTCCCAAAACCCTAATTTTCTCGGAGAAAGAAGATATGGATCGCTAGTTCCGAAGCCCATCTGGAGTTTTCCTCTGAACTCAAAGTCCGAAGTTGTCCGAACCAAGCATGGTTTATTTTCGTGAGTCTCTCTCTCTCAATCTGTCTCTATGTTTATATATTTATCTATAACTCTGGTCATCCCTTCCGTTTGAAATCATCGAATGAATTTATTCAATAAAACGTGAACAAACAATAATCAGGGGAGTGTGGATATAACTGGGTGCTAATTCTTAAGTAAACATTGATATTTCGATTTTTGATATGAATCGCTTGTATTCTGTGATTTAATTGTTCAACAATATTATACATTTAGCTACATAAAATTGAGAAGTATAGTATGATTGCTTTGCTATAATGAAAAATTGATTCGTATAAAAAATTGATTGAAAGAAGACAGATTAAAAAATTGCATAGTAAAAAAATTTAACATTTCAGATTACTAAAAAATCAATGGGCTATTTGATCCAAAAAATAAGTATATATATTTATGATGCTAACATTTAACGGGTTAATTGACCCAATAGGTATATTTACAATTTCATAAAACCAAATCGACATATTTAAAAATATGAATACAAAAAATAGATATTAATTGTAACGTGCTTTTCTAGATAAACTTACTATATATCCCATATTCTTTGCAATTGTTTACTCTCTCTGATTACATGTGAGCACACGAGCTGTCCCTGATAACAAAAAAAATATTATATTAGGAATGTCATGTTCAATATGATCATAGTATGCAATGTAGTCCTTCTGTCATTTCAATTTAGATTATTTTTTTTTGCTTCTTAACTTATAATATAATTACTGACTTTCAAACTGTTTCTTATAGATCTAAAAATATACCCTACACTTTTAAATGGTTCTGAATTGGAAATTAGATTACCAGAATGTGAAGTTCACTTTGAATCATATTCTGCAAGATAGTGCTTGTACCATATAAATTTAGCCTATCTTTATCATAATTAAGTAGTAGTGTTTTACTGATTTTAAATAATTTCCAATTATAGGTTTCAACATATGAAATCCAAGATACATCTCTTATTCTGATTCAAGATATACTTCCAGGTCATTGTTATTTATCTTTAAAATTAACATCATACTATGTTAATTTAATTTTTAAATCTATTATGTACTTAACTTATTTATTTTGTTATAGGAATTCCATGTGGGATTGGACACACATAAGCCAAGAGCTAAACCCTAACCTAAACTGAAAGATCTAAAGGTATGCCTCATATACTAAATATATGAAGACTATCTTTTATTACTCATTAACTTGTATTCTAATTACTGAGTTATAAAAAATTGCAATTACAGGTTTGAGCATTTTTCCTCCAAGATACACCTTTTACTCTGATTGAAGATATATAATAAGGTCATGGTTCTATCTATTTACACTTAACATGGCTATTTTACTATATTTTTTTAACTCTATTCACTAATTAAAATGATTTATTCATGGTATAGGAATGCCATGTGAGAGCTCAGATTGGACTCAGAAATTATAAATTTTGGATTGGTATTGCTTAAGCTGTTTGAAAGACATAAAGGTATGTCTAAAAGCTAGTTAGTAGTTTAGCTTTAAACTCTGATTAATTTTTGCATAGAGTAGTCAGTAGATTAGCTTTCTTACATAGTTTCAGTAACATGGAACTAAATCCGTAGAAGTTAAGTATAAACAATAGAATTTTATTAAATCAGTTAGAGAGTTAACCTAAATCATACAACTGAAGACTAATGATTTAGTTGTAAATAAACACAATCAAACATTACAAATCGAACCAGATAAACATAAACAATACCTTTTAGTTTCGATGCCTCCTAGGATTGAACAACTTCTTAGTTTTTTCTCTGCTATCATAACCATCAACTAAATCAAAAAATCAGAATGTACAATCAAAGAGATACAATATTATTACAATATTTGTGCCTTATCTAGTGTAGTAAGTATTAGAATGTCAAACATTATTTCATGCTAAAGAATCTTTTGTAATCGTAGTTTTGTCAAACATTAGAATCTTTTAGTTTATTCTAATATTTGTGCCTTATCCAGTGTAGTAAATAAATTCAGTTTAGTAGCTTTAATAAATTGTTATTACATGCTAAAGAATAGCTAAAGTGACCAGAAGAATAATTATATAAAATTATTATTACATGCTAAAGAGTAACTAAAGTGACCAGAAGAATAATTATATAAAATTATTATTACATGCTAAAGAGTAACTAAAGAGTAGCTAAAGTGACCAAAAGATGTGAGTCACTCTTAACTATCTAGCAATTATCAAACTAAATCAATAAGTAATGAGATTATGCTAGAAATGGGGACATCATTTAACAGATCCTCGGTCATTTAAAAATATGTGTTCATAAACTCATCTCTGTGCATTTCACACTTAGGAAATAAAATTAGTTTGTAATCAGTTTTCTAATAACTACTTAATATTAACAAACACCTAAATCGTATAGAGTGTATACATAATATTATAATTAGTATTCAGTTTGGCTATTTTCATCAATCAGTGCATAATAATCAGTATATAATATCTCTACAAACAAATAAGTTTAGTTCTTTGCACATACCTGCTAAATGATGAACAACCGATTGTGTAACTGTAATTTTGATATGGTTCAACTGTTTTGTACTGATATTGTGGGAGGAGCTATAGTTTTATAACCCCTAAAAGCATTGAATTTATGCTATAAGATCGTGTTGAAAGGATCAAAATATTTGGTTCTATACTTATGGAAAACATGGATATGTAGTATATTGCTGACTTTAGGGTCTCCTTTATTACATTTTTTAAATCTGCAGTATATTTGGAATATCATTTATTAATATTAACTTTAGGGTTTTGATTTTATTGTGCAGATATTGCAGTTGGATTTTTTGTAATCAAATTTGCACGGTTGTTTTTGGAAATTGCAGATTTGTTATACTTTTGAGGCATTTAATAAAGTGTATTGTTATTTTTTGGGCAATCCAGTATATTTGGTTAGGAAAGTGTAGCAAGTTTTTTTTTGGGACATGTTCATTTGTGGTTCAATCAGCATGCTTTTTTTTGGGACATGTTCATTTGTGGTTCAATCAGCAGGCTTTTTTTGGTCCAATCCAGCAGATTTAAATTTGTCGGAATTTTTCTGGTTTAGAAATGTGTATCAGGCAAAGTTTTTGCAGCAGGTTCATTCCAGCAGGTTAAATTTTGCAGCATTTGTTTTGGTTACAAAAGTGTATTTGTCATCAAGTTTAGTTTGTGTGCTATTTGTCATAGCACAACAGATTGAGTTTTTTATGCTAAATCTGCATATATTAGGTACATTGCATCTGTTTCACGGTTTTGTAACCAGCCGTGCATATGCAAATCTCCATATATTAGGTACATTGCACATTTGTGTTGGTTTTGTATGAGATCTGCATGTTTAGTATTTTTGCACAAAATCATACAGTTGGTCAGTATTTTTATTTCATATCAAATATGCATATATTAGCTTACCGAGAATAAAGTGAGAATATATTGATTAAGGAAATAAAGTAATATAAATTTATTCCGACTGATCTTTAATTTAAGGTAACTGTAGGATACTCCAAATTTGTGATTTTTAATTTAAATCTAAAAAAACCATATACTGTCACGTGTCAAAATTAATACATTGACGCCACGTGGTAAAATTTCTTTTCGATTATTTAACAGGTATTAGTTATATAGTAGATTACTTAGGATTAAGCTAGTTATGGAGTGCGACAATTTAGGTATACTATGGGCCAATATTAAATAAATCTCGGATTGAAGTTTGAAATTAAATTAATCAGCTACACGTGTGTTTCATCATCTAGCTCAGTATCCAACCATCTTGAACCATAAACTTTTTCTGAAACTACGAAGAAATAATAATAATAATAATAATAATAATAATAATTCCCCCATGGGAGGAGAACTCTGACAATGATTCAAAATTGGTGCTAAAATGATAATTAATGGCATTAATTTCTTATTTAAATTCTTGAGAAATTTTTGTTAGTGTCTCTGAGTTTAGGGTTATTCCTGTTGGTCAACGATTAAGTTTTTTTTCAATTGGTATTCTTAAGGTTTTGGTTTGTTCGCTTTGTAACCGAATTTTTCATATCCGTATCATTTCGATTCGAATTGATTAAATCGAAGCTCATCATTATGTTTACTGACCTCAATTTAGTAGGATTCGACTCTTAAAACAATCAAAATCCATACTCGAATCATTCTGATTTGAATTCTTAAGGTCAGAAATGGGTTGTTGCTTTGGACTTCAAATTGACATGGTTCGGACATGGATTTGGATATTTTATGAGTCAAATCTTACTAATCTGAGGGCGAGGAATACAATGATGGACTTTGATTTAATCAATTTGAACTGGAATGGTACAAATATAATTAAAAAATTGGTTACGAAACAAATAAATCAAAACCTTAGGGACACCAGTAAAAAAAAACTTAATCGTGAGACATCAATCAAAATAACCCTAAACTCAGGAACACTAACATAAATTTCCCTAAATTCTTTATTGTCCTTTGAATTAACTAGCTTCCAAGGATTTCTTCTAATGCAACTTAAAATAAAATACTCGTAGGATAATTCGACCGACTTTAGTTCATGGTTGGTTTATGTGCTAATACGGTTGCATGAAGCTCAATTTTCTACACTAATTACAGCTGTAATTTGATCAGATTCCCGGGTTGAGGACAATAAACTCCAGCCCGTGGGCGCCTGTGGCCAATAATGCAATTAAAATACTGACTTTAATTAATGTCTCGGTGGAATTTTAATTAATGACTTAAATTAGTGAATCGGTACTTAGTTAACTCTGAAGCTTAAATCGTCTTCCATTAGAGCAGCACCACATGAAAATCGGTACGTGTTCGGTTCCACCATTATCATTCTAATTGCACCTAAACATCATATATTGTCTCTAGCAATATATTTCAGGAAATGTGTGACAATATAAATTCAGATCGTATATCAAAAGTACTGGATATCAATACCTAATATATAAGGTTGATGACATCTTCTGTTATTGTCAATTGATGTTCGTATGGAACGTCATCAGACTTATACACTAGATTTGTTTGTACGACTGCACGTGTTGCATTTTTACGAACACGTCCTCAATAATTGGCCCAGTGGACTTTAACAAAATCATGAGCTATTTATATCTATAGCCTCTAACCGAGTACATGACAATATATGCCCCCTTTCTAAGAAGTCTTGACCTAAGACTTATAAACAAAAGAAGGAAACTGATTAATGATATGTCCGGCTTGTTTAGTCCAATGAATGAGCCACTTGGTAACAGGTTTGCCACCGGTTAAGTAAATAACCCTGGTGTCCAGAATATACACTGAAGAGATAATGGATAATCATATTTGTCTTTTTAGTATATATATATATATATATATATATATATATATATGACATTGCTTTCTTATAAAATCTCTATGCAAATTTTTATGTGATTATGATTTTCATAAATTACTTTTTATTTAATAAAATAAGGATATATATAATTTGATTTATTTATCTACATACTTAAATATAATATTATATTATAATCCATATTATTATAATCGAAACCTATATTTTATAATACAGTACTACAATAGTTATTGACTAAGGTCACACGTTTTCCTCATTAAACGCACCATCTATAATATTTTTCATTTTCGTACTATATTACGTCATCTAATTAATATATCAATATTTTGTATATTCCAATTTTAAAAATATGATGCCTAATTAATTGTATTATATAAATATCGTATAATATAGATTGAGAAAAATACTTTATACAAATATTTTTGTTAACCAATGATATAATTATACCATAAAATTTTATGTCTTACTATCAATATACTTAAAATAAAGTAATTTAAAAAAATATTAATATTTTATATAATACATATTACAACAAAGGAGTTATGCTAGTGATGAGCTATTTACACAAGTGATGAACTCTAAGTGAGTACATGACACAATATTGAACCGATCTAACATATTAACTCTTGATGGTAAGAAAATTGGGCCAATCCACTTCTTATTTATCAAAATCAGTAATAGTCCACTTTGTATCCAATAGATTGAATAAAGGAATAAAACAAATCTTCACAACAAGTGCCTGAAATCGACTTTTTCTAGCTTGAATATAGATTGAACTTGTTTGTAATGATGATTACTCATCAACAATGTATACAAACAAGTTCTATTTACTGCATATGTACACAAGTTTACATTTAATACAAGAATGATTAAAACTAAAACTTATAAATTGCACAAATAAATACACGCGTATACAGAAATTCCTGGGTTTTGCAGAATATATAATGAAACAAAGCAACATTAATAATGACTATCTAGTACCTTGTATTTATATTTTAAAAAAATTGTCCACAGCTGAGAATGGGATGATAATGGAGTTTATTTTTCTTTGTTCCGCAAAAGTCGCAAACTTTGGGAAAGGGCCTATTAGTACAAAAAAGAAAACCCCAAGGTTCTCTCAATTATTTCCTATGATTATAGTTAATTACCAATGTGAACAGCCAGCCTATCATACGTACTAACATGGGATATAGAATCCACAAATTTTCCAAATAAAATTTCTCTTCACAAATTCATATGAGAAACAATATAGATATACTCCCCTAATTGAATGGGGTAAAGTATGTAAACCAGCTAGTGACGGGGGCCTAGGTATTAAAGAAACCAAATTCTTAAACTAATTATTCTAAATGAATTTAATCTGAAAACTCATAGTTGAATCTGATAATCTATGGTTAACATTATCAATGAAAAGTATCTGAAAAATATAAATATCTTCGATTATGTGAAAAAACAAAATACTTTTTGACAATGAGTTGAAAAAGGCGTTTTCTGACTAGTGGGAGATGGTTGTTTGATAAAATTCTGGACGGACATTTGGACTAAGCCAGCTAGACATTGTGATCTTGTTAGTAACTTCCCCTTTCGAAATCAATAAGACATTTATTGAATGTATTAACAATGACCAAACATGGAATGAGAATGAGAAAATGAAAATCTTATCCGGATGGTTCTCAACGAAATCAACATGATAAACCATAATAAAAACTATATTGATAATTTCTCGTAGATCTAAAAAACTAGATACTAACCCTAAAGTCAAAATTATCCACACCTGAATAGCTACTATAATTTCTTATGGGCGGGACATGTACAATCGTTGTATACTAGCCTATTTAACCTCGATAGCTCGCCTAGAATCCCGAACTAATTTTTAAATATATTTAAAGTATGTATTTATATATCAAATTATAGTTTATAATATATATAAATATACATAGACTTAATTAACCTAAGTCTAATCAAATATAGTTTATCCGCCTATTTATAAAGGCGGGTTGTGCGGATAGACTGACCCGTTTGCTCAAACCTACTTATCATTTAGACTATAGTTAATTGATCATATTAGACCATAGTTACTTGATCATCTATCTATCTATTTTTATATTAAAGCTCTCCCTTTTAGAGTCATGAGAGTGTTTTTAGGAGGTTGTTAAGGCTATATTTTTTAGTTTTTCATTTTTTTCATTTATTATTATATGATATATTTAGCAAAATCTATATTTATATACATATTAAAGCTATCATATAAAAAACCATCAAAATTATTGTGGGCCTTAAATTGTGGGGTTTTTAAATTTATAATTTATTATTGTATCACTAATTTAGCAAATTTTAAATCTAACAAATTTTAATAAAACTTAAACCAACAAATCTTAGCAAATTAAGTCTTTAACTCATTCTAATTATTAGCATACAAACGAACTCCTACACATTTATCGGATGGATTATATTTTTATCAATGATAAGTGTACAATAGAATCTCAACATTTTATTTTCTTCATATGTATAGTTTGACAATATTATTTCAACACATATTATATATCATGCAATATCTATCCCACCTTTTTTTTGTAATATTATAATTAACTAGCAGCACTATATAAACTCAGTACTATTTTTATTTAATTTGTATCCATCTATCCTGAGAAAATTTATTCTCACATGGACCGAATATTATATATGTAATATCTATATTAAAACTCTTTCATGCACATTCATCACAACAATTCTGAGCCCACATTTTATAATTTTTTTACTCTTTTTTAAATTGTAAATACAACTATTATTGAATAATTTGTAAACTAACAAATCTTAACAGACAATTTTAACATTTTTTATCATTTTTTTGAATAAATTATTCAACAAAATTTTACGAGTACTATATGTATTTTGACCTACATCAACAAGAGTAACAATATTTAGAGTGATATTTGTTATTATACAAACAAACTATATATTCTAAAAATGGTGTTTTTTATTATTTATAAAAAAATGGTATATAAAAAGTCGAAATCAGAGTTAAGCATTCTTAAAGATAAAAAGTTATTAAACAATCAAAATTTCAGTTGACTAAACAAATCTTTTAACATTTTTAAGATAAAATATGTAAATTTTGAAGTCTTTTGTTGTTAAGAGTTATTATTATAATATTAAGTTTTCATTATCATTTTATCTAAGTAACTTATTTTTGGCAGTTAAACTAACTATACTTGACCGTAATTTTTTTTTGCATCTTTTAAGTTATTACCTATTAATTATTTACAATTTATAAAATTAAAATTTTGTTAAGATTTCCTTTGGTTTGATCGAACTATTTTTTTGACTTTATTAATTTATTTTCTCACAAATTGTTTCTTGCTTAAGATTTTCAATTAAATAGTTATTCCATTAATACTTTCCTTTAAATATAAATATATCTATCCATCTATCTAATTCGTCTATATAAATAGCAGCTCACTAATGTGACTAGATAAATAGTATGAATTATACTCATTAATTAAAATTTGAATTCTTGAAGCAAATTGCATTGCATTCTCTCTATATGTTGATTTATGACAACGTGTTTCGCCCAACTTGATTGATGATGAGCATCATCAATATGGAAAGGATGAAAAAAATAATAGTATAAATGAAGCCGACATACATTATGAAGTCAATACTTTTTGTTCCAAATAAGTTTTAATGACTCATTGATGAGTTAATACCTTGTAGTCAATAAATTGAAAATTATCTTCATTTAATCTGCATCAAAATTATTTTGCATCACATTTTATTGATTAAATGATATCACGTTTGTTATTTTGCGAGTAGATAACACTTTACCAATATTAGTAACAACATGTATGAGAATAGGTATGAATGAAATATAATATCTTTATACAAGCTATATAATTAACAATAAAATATTGAACATATTGTTTTTAAACAACAAATTTATTGTTATTTAAATAATCCATTTATATAATTCTTAAACAATATGAATACGATATATATTTCTTAAAACTACTTAAAAACGTTCGCCCGTACAAGGTACGGGTACTACAGTAGTATATATTAAAACTATTGAATTTCGAGCCACTAGAACGATTCTGTCTCCACAATGTTGATGTGTCATTTTCTAACTAATCCAAAATAATAATATCTATATTTTAGCCTTTTACTTTTATTTTACAACAAACACAATTTATATTATTTAGTTTATTACGATATTTTTATGATAAATACGGTTATGATCTCAACCACCTCCTTATTTTACTCTTTATAATTTTCATTTAATTCCTAACTCAAATCTATTAGTTCACGTATATAAATATTCAAACTACATACATTAAAAAACAAAAAACAAATGAAAATGACAACATTTGATAAGATTAGGCTAAGGAATCTAATTTATGTAACCCTTGAATAGCTATATTTTTTAAAATTATAGTAAATGTTTTACATTTATATAAAATTTAATAACGATTTTATTCATAAATAATTTAGAATTTCCTCTACATATTAAATCCAATAGAGGTCCATATACAAAACTATAATAACATATCTAATATGATAGTACTATTATTTGTATATTGTATCTCTTTAAGAGTCGTGAACATTTACTCCTAGTTTACTCAATTATATAGGTTGTTTATTCATATTTAATTTTTGAGAAGTGCAATATGTCAAAAATTAAATATATGTGTTTGGTTGGAAAATTAAAATCCAAAAATATATGTGAACTTAACTTTTTGCAAAAACTCATAAAATACATTATATAGATGTACTTGACAAGTCTACTTCCACCATATATGTATATATAATATCATATTTCTTCGTATTAATTTCTAAAAATTTAAATTGCAACCAAACAAACTATAATCATATCCCAAAAAATGAAAGTATTTGAAAGTTAATTTTTTAGAAATAACTTTGTATGAATTATTTTTCCTACGTTCAAGAGTCATATTACAAGTGTATCATCATATTCTTTATCCATGAAATTATAAACATATCTAATTATACCATCACCATATCAATAAAAAATGTTTTATTCTTTTCATAGTCACACAAATGTGTCATGTCCCGGATTAGATCACGACATTGGCAAGGGTAATTGATAAGCAATAAGAAGAATTGAGGAAAATGAGAGTAGGTAGAAGAAGAAGACGCATGGAAAGGGTAGAGAACAGAGGAGGAAGAGAGATTAGGGAGATAGAGATGGATTATGATATAAAATGTTATTTGATATTATTTCAATGATACCCTTTTCATATACTATATTATCCTATTTATACTAGCACCATATATGACATTACTCATCCCTTATAAAAGCTTTGTCGTCAAAGCTTATTACAAAAATTAATAATGTCTCAAGCTAAATCTATAAAAGACAATATTAAGGACCCACAAATGAAATAACATATTGCTTCAGCTCAAGCCAAGTTAGCATTGTTGTTTAGCCATGCCTGTGCATCTTGAGCTAAGATCTAAGAACAACCCTTTCCTTGTTCTCTACCCTTTCCCCGCGTCTTCTTCTTCTACCTACTCTCCTTCTCCTCAATTCTTCTTCTTGCTTATCAATTACCCTTGCTAATGTCCTGGTCTAATCTGGGACATGACAAATTAGTATCAGAGCGGTTGATTCTTGCGCGATTTTTTGATTCATTTTCCCCAATTTTGACCTAGTTCGCAAGCTCGAGAGTTAGCCATGGCGGAGGCCTTGTGTTTTGATTCCTGGAGTGGTCAACGACAAAAATCCAATCAGCAATTCTACAGTAAAATCAACAAAATGCAAGCATGGATGAGAATGGCCCTTGTCGAAGTTCCCTCTTATGAAACCAATAAGGAAGAGAGATTAGGGAGATAGAGAGGGATTAGGATAGAAAATGTTATTTGATATTATTTCAATGATATCCTTTCCATATACCATATTATCCTATTTATACTAGCACCATATATGACAAAATGTTTTACAATCGAGAGAATATTATAGATGCGCACGAATGTTACAATAATTCATGGAAATAATGAAAAAGGGAGTTAGATTGTCAAAAATAAGTATTAAGTGTGTTTTAAAAATAAGATTTGAAATATACAATCATATATTTTGAACTAGGAAATTCATTTTTTTTCATTTTGAATTCTTTTAACTAATTTTCGATAATTGGATCTTGAACCATATATTAAAATAAGTAGTTATGATTGATTTAAAAGTGAAATATAATTATAATATTATAATATTGGTTTTTCTATCCTATGCCCTAAGGGCATAGGTTAATCCTTTTTATTTTATAACTATTCCCTAAAATAGAATGTTTAAACCCATCTAAAAAAATTAAAATTCATAAAATGATAACACCTAACCACAACTTTTTAAAATAAGGTTCTTAACCTATGCATTAGGTGCATAGGTTTGAAAAACCCATATATTATTCTAAAGATACTCATGATTATTAAGCCACATTTTGATAATTTGACCTTTATAATCAAATTTAACAATTTTAATTAAGGAAAAATTCAATCTCACTTGAATTAACCAGTAACCTTTAAACCATTTACCTAGTTTTCCTTCGAATAACCACCAAGTTGAAACTCTATTATTTTTTACTTTTTTTGTTGAAACTCTCAAAAACATCTTTGATCTACCATTCAATAACACACACATACAAACAAACATAGTGGATTAACATTGGGCCTTACTTTTTAACGCATAGGTAAAATTGTCTTTCAGCGCATAGGGTCCTCACGTAACGTGAGGCGAGGCTCCCCACGTAACGTGAGGAGAGGCTTCCCACGTAACGTGGGAGACGGCTCCCCACGTTACGTGGGAACAGGCTCCCTACGTAACGTAGGGAGTCTTTCCGGCTTTAAAAGCCAAATTTTCTTCTTCTTCCTTCTCTACCCTAAATCGCTGCTCGTCTCCTCAAATTTCTCCCTTCCCACGTTACACATCTAGCCTGTCTCCTCGTTACGAATCAACAAGATCCGCACGTTACGTAGATCCATATCCTTTAAAGGTTAGTAACATCCCATATCTTGTTAATTTTTATTTTAAGTTTTTTTGATGGTTATTGTAGATCCATACTGTTTTAGTGTTTTTGATCTTGTATTTGTTGTTTTTGTGTAATTTTGAAGTAGTTATTTGCATTTGATGGTTAATTTGATAGATATATTGTATGAAATTGTAGAAATTTGATAGATTTGTATGAAAGAGTGTTTAGGGTTTTTGGTGGATTTGTATGAAAATAGCCAAATGCAAGTGGTAGTTTTGTTGGATTTGTTTAAGAAGTGTTAGTTTTGTTGGATTTTGGGGAAGTTTTGATGAAATAATGCTTCGACGGAATCTGGAATTCTCGCCGGAATGTCGCCGAAAATCTGATCGGAAAGGGGAAATGTAATGTCATACGTTATGTGTGGAGACAGTCCACACGTAACGTGTGAAATTACATTTTTTGAGATATCCGAATTGAATTTTTTATTTTTGGTATATCCGGAATTGTATTTTTTGAGATAAAATGATTTATTGTTGTAGATGGAGCCCGGTGAGAGAACGAAGCGTAGAAGCAGAAGAAACCTCATCCGGGACGTTTCGTTTCGGACTGAGGAAGAGGTAACCCGTAGGTTTGCGGGCGGTAGTGAGGATGATGGAGGATACGGGCAGGCGGGCAATGTTGACCCCCCTGTGTTGCCGTTTGTTCCATCGCCATCGTTTCCTCATGTGGCGGGTGGTCGTGCGGACTCGGACCCGCAGTTGTACCGAGATTACAACGCGAGCCCGCTCCATGGTTATTCTGATACGATGGATCAGAATAACTATTATGGCCCTACATTTAGTCTGCCGCCTCAGTAGAGCCCTTACCGTCATCAGAGCCCGCCGTCCCATCAGAGCTCTCACCTCCATTAGAGCCCGCTGTCCTATCACAACCCTCACCTTCATCAGAGCCCGATGTCCTATCACAACCCTCACCTCCATCAGAGCCCTCACATCCATCATCACAACCTCATCTATTATCAGGGCGGAGTAGATGATCAGATGGGGTACAACCCATGGGAGAACCCGAGGCTCAACCCAAACGCACCTCATCCTATGGTAAGTAGCCTTAATATATGAAAATATGAGCGTATGATAAAAATGTAATTACTTATCATTTGTATAAAAAAATGTAGGACGAGGATAGTCAGGCTTGGGCTCCAAGAGGTCAACCTGATTATGCGGACGAGGAGCCACAGGAAGCCACCTCTTTGCGGGCAAAACCTCCCCGATCGAAGAAAAAGGGCAGATATGACCCTGAATTGCAGGTTAGAGTACCTGGAGGTCTGGAGAGGCCTGAACTTCTGAAGGGTTTTGCCAATCACGTGGCGTACACCCTTTACCAGCGCATTGTAAGTTGCATGAAACACCTTATTCTTGAAATTTCACATTTTATTATAAATATGTCAAATGGATTGCTTACACTGGTTTCAAAATGTGATAACATCAATTTGTCGTGCTAATTACTGCTATGCAAAATATCCAAACAAACCTTAAACCGTAGTCCTAGGTAAGTAAAGGTCGAGTCCACAGGGAGACAGATTCTATCGTTATATGCAATTTATATGTCAATCCAAAGTAACCAAAGGAGGGTTTTGTATGTTTCAGTAAATCTAAGCATGCAAAGGCAAACAAACTAAAAGTTGTGAAATCAGTGATGGGGAAATAGCTCAGTCAAACAACATCCACTATTCGTATGACAAGTTGATCTTAGAAAATCATTCAATATCTCATGCAATGGAAATTCCAATTCCTTTTCAGATATAACTAATAGCACAACCAGATACTATTAGTACTAAATAATTAAACAACCTTGAAACTATCAAGATTCAGTTTAACAGCAGCGTTACGGATAGGAATATAGTTGGATACAATTCTAGCATAAAACAACCAGCTTTTATCCTAGAATGTAAATCAGTTCTCTTCTGCATAAGACTAGTACAACCATATACTAGTACGATGCAGTTGCTACTCTGAAATAGATATGCTCAACCAGTAACAATCTAGATCTAGCAATCAATCAATAGAAACAAACCCTAGTTACGCAGGCTAGAGATTATCAATATTAATCATAAGCAATCAAGCAAGAGAATAGATAAAATCCATGCAATAGATAAGGAACGAGAATCTCACAACTTAATCAAAACGAAAGCTTCAACGTCTGACTAAGCAAGAGTGGCTTAGTTCTTCATAGCAAAGTATGTAGAAAGGGAAAAGATGAAATTAGGGTTCGAGAGATAAGGGAGGCCAAGCTCCCTTCTAACCCTAAATACTAGAAAATAATAAGGTCTTCCAAAAAGGTCAAAATGAAATAATAAAAAATACTAATAATAATCCAAAATAACAAAGTAAGGAAAAGTGGTTCAGTTCCGCATCCGACACGGCGGCGGTCGCCGTAAGCCTGGCGGCGGGCGCCGCTAGATTTCTTCGGTTCAGCTCCTGCGATACTTCCGTAAAAACGCCATAACTTGTGATTCCCAACTCGGATTGCGCTCATATTTTGAGGACTTGCAGTAGACTTCAAGAGCTAACTCCTAGAATTGGAATCACACCATTTGGACATCTGAGTAGAGAGAACGAACCAATTGAATTCAGCACATTGTTCTTCTACTCTCGTGTGGACTCTCTCATTGGTTCTTCTTCGTCTCCTCAGTGGTCAACTCCTCTTCCTCTGGATATCTTCAATTTGCTTCTGCAGACCACCAAATCCACACTTCTCCTCTCTAACTCCATAATCCACAGTTGTACACTAAATCCATCCAAATGGCACCTCAAACCTGGTAACAACCCCTAGAAATGCACTACAAAATAGTGTCGATCAAAATGCAAATATTTATAGCTTGTGTCACCGTTGATGTTTCAGCAACGAGGCAAACAGCTACGCGCATGGCGTTTGCAGTTGGAAACGGAATGGGGTGAACTGGCATCTGGATCAGGGTTGTGTCATATTCCGGATGTGATGCATGAGCATGTGCACGAGATGCTGATTGGTGCGTTCGTTGAGCGTTGGCAACCTGAAACCAGCTCGATCCATATGCCATGGGGAGAGATGACCATAACTCTCCATGACGTATTGTTGATCCTTGGGCTAAGCATCCACGGAAAATACATGGCACCTCCACATAAATGGCAGGAGTAGTTGGGGGTGACTGATTTGAAGAAGGCCATGGTGGCGGAGGCACAGGATTTCTTTGAGTTGCCTGCTAAGAAGGTGACATCTGGTACCGTAACTGCTGAGTGGTTCAAGGGGCATTGCGGAGAGCTGAATGACGAGCAGTGTGCGTCTGGATACTTGCTGTACTTGTTGGGCTCTTGTCTCTTCCCGGACAAGTCCCAACACAAATTGTCATTGTACTATACGGGATTTGTGGCTGATCACTCGTCTACCATGGATTATGCATGAGGTGCTGGCGTTCTTGCCCATGTGTACCGCAGCTTGGGCGCGTGCACAAGAAAAGATGCGAGATTGATGTCCATATGCTACACTCTGATTCAGGTATATTTTTTTAATTATAAAAACTATTGTTTATACCAAATTATTTTGTTGTAAATGTAATTATTCAATAACATGGATTGCTTACGAAAATTGCCTTTCAGGCGTGGATATACCAATATTTCATCATGTTCAGACCTACACAGAGTAGAGACTGGGACTTTGAACATGCGATCCCATACGCTCGTAGATAGGACCTTTTAGTGAAACCCAACCCCATGAGAAATTACATAATGGAGCTCGATATGATGACTGCGGACATGGTAAGTGCATATATTATGTTGATTGGATGCCGTTCGGTACGATTGATAGGTATATTTCATCATGTTCTACCACACGTAACGTGTTGATTATGCTCACACGTAACGTGGTGATTCTTTTTCCCTTAAGGGTTTAGGTTTTAGAGTTTAGGATTTAGGTTTTAGGATTTAGGTTTTAGGGTTTAGGTTTAGGATTTAGGGTAGTATTTAAATATACATGTATTGTGCAGTGGTGATGTTGTCCTTGTCCATCACGTGAATTCAGATTGAACAAGGTGCACACACGTAACGTGGTGATACATTTCCCCCTTAGGATTTATGGTTTAGGGTTTAGAGGTTTAGGATAAAAGACTCGTGACTATAGCTGTATACAACTATATACAACAGTTGGTTATTAGCTGTCAAAGATTTGTCAATCAGATTTCTCTTTTTTTTCCAGCTGGTTATTAGTTGTCAAAGACATTGCCTTTTCACTATATAAGAAGCATTAGGGTTGTTTGTTCACTACAACAATTCCAACACAAGCGGCGCCTACAGATACACTTTTGGATAAGCTTCTTCTTCCAGTTTCTATCGATTTAGTAACCCTAATTTTTGATATTGTTAGGAAACCAAACACTACAACAAACAATGGCATCTTCATCCAAATCATCAACAAACGCATATAGGCTATGCTATTGTAATTTGAAAGTCGTTGTCCGAACTTGGGATTTGCAGCGGAACTACGGAAGGAGGTGTTGGGGATGCCCAGAAGTGGGGTGTCGTTTCAGGGAGTGGATTGGTCCAATGTACGAGGACAGGGCACATGCAGTTATTCGACAACAATGGCAGGAAAAATAAGATCTTGTTAAGAAAAATCAAGAACTTGTTAAAGATCTTGATAACATTCGTAGGTATAACTTCAATCTATTAAATGATGTACATCGTAAGGGATTAATGTCGTATCTTTTGTGTAATGTTATTTATGTACTATCAACCTTTGTAGGGAGCAAGCAATTTTAGCAAACCAGAGATATCATATGAAGCGAACGTTCACCAGAGACTACCCTAATTTCTTCAAACGCTAAAGCAGTGTCATATCTTTTCTCTAATTTTTTCT
Source organism: Rheum nobile (assembly GCA_027886185.1). Lineage (NCBI taxonomy): Eukaryota > Viridiplantae > Streptophyta > Magnoliopsida > Caryophyllales > Polygonaceae > Rheum > Rheum nobile. The sequence continues at coordinate 1,932,689 of WOAB01000179.1, read as the reverse complement.
AAGTTTATGATCAATTTGTATTGTTTTATGTATTGTGTGCTAAATGTGGTTGTAGTCAATTTGGGTTATGAACAATTTATATTGTCTTTTATGTTGATGATCATTTTGTATTGTTATTATAAAGATTATTACAAATTGGGCTACACAATGGGGGTAACCCTCCCCTAATGCCTATTTGAAAACAATCTTATGTTTCATACACAATATTAAAACACAAATAAATACTATAACTATTACATGTCATAAACCATATACCCTAAACCCTAAACATACGCTATCTTTAGGTTGGAAGCGGCTCGGTGGCTCGCTCGAGAACTTTACATTGGAAGGGCAGAAGACCAAAAAAAGTGAATGTAACGGACTCAATACAATCGTAACTTCAATCTTATTGTAAAACTCGATACTAAGTGATAGGGGCTAAAGCCGTGATGCCCAATCAAAGTAAATCCTTAAAAACCTAACAAAGTAAAGTAGGCAAGTAAGGGTCGGATCCCACAGGGAGGTAACAATCTTTCTAAGTGCACAAGTGTATGTCAAAGGTAACAAAAGGGGGGTTTTGTTGGTTTGTTTGCAAATAACAAAGTAAATCAAAACAAAGGTTGTAATCAATTGGAAAAAAAGTACTTAGCCAGACAAATATCCACCATTCATTTGATTGATTGATCATAGATTATCTCTATTCCTTCCTATGAATATTCATGTCCCTATTCTGAAATAGTTATCATTCCAACTAGTCCTAGTAACCCTAACTATCGAACGCACAAGAAACTATCAAGATTTAGAACAATAGCAGCAAGAAGCATATGAATTAACCAGGATACATGCAACACCACAACTCGCAACATTTAACACATAATCAATTCTCTTTCATAATAAACTAGTCCAACTAGTCCTAGAATATTATGGTTGCTACACAAGATAAGGAATTTCAACTCGAAATATCCAAACCCTAGCAATAGACAATTACTAATATCAACTAGTTGATCAGGCCAGTCAAATCAGCAAGAATCAATAGGAATAAGCTCAAGAGAAAAGATATAATCAATAGGAATAGGAATAGAATTATAACCTCACAATTATATATCAAATGAAGGCATCAATTGTCGGACTAAGCAAATATTGCTTAGTTCTTCATAGTCTTGAAACACAAAAACTCTAAGGGAAAAACTGATGTAAACTTAGATTCGATAAGATGATAAAAATAAAATGGCTGCCAGGGAATAGGTTATAAACCTAAACCAAAACCTAGTTTCCATAAGATAGGAAACATAATCTAAAAAGGAAAATAAAATAAAATAACAAAATGAAAATAAAAGAAAAAGAAAATAAAGTAAAATAATAATCTCAGACGAAATTTGCTCGCGCGTGTCTGATGATGGTTTTTCGCGACCGCGAAAAATTCACTGTTGCTCTCGCTGTTCTCGGCTTTTCCGCGACCGCGGCGGTGAATTCTGCGACCGCGGAAAACTTCCTGTAGCTTCTTCAGCTCTTCCTTCTTCGTCTTCTCTCGTGACTTTCTTCTCCATCTTCATTAAGTCTTCAATTAAGCTCTTCTACACCACCAATCTCATATTCCTTCTCCTCAACTCCATATTCCACAATAACGCTCTAAACTCATCCAAATGATACCCAAAACACCGGTAATAACTCCTAGATAAACACTACAAAGTAGCGCTGATCACTAAGCGAAGAAGACCGAAACACTTCGTATAACGTTACTTAATAATAATAATAATAAAAGTCTACTTAACGTGGGGACACTCTCCTCACGTTAAGTCTATACCTCTTCTTATGGAGCCTCTTCACGTAACATATGGAGCCTATGCGTTAAACAATAAAAATGTCTTTACGCTAAAAAGTAAACGTGTTAACATTAAACTTAGCTTCTTTTCTTGGTGTTCTTTCCTTGAGACACAAATTTGAAGATCCATGTGGGCGCTCTTTTCTTGGTGTTAACATTAAACGTGTTAACATTAAACTTAGCAGGATATGCTGATCTTCGTAATCTATCTTGTGGGCGCTCTACAACTGAAGAAGAAAATTTGTAATCTTCTTTCCAATCCATAAGAGATCTTCCATTTAATTTACATGTTTCTGATAGTCTTAAAAAAAACGTGTATTTTTGTCTACCTAGTACGTACGCATTGCGTAATGAACACACTAAAAACTATAGAAAATGAAGTATATTAATTTCTCTATAAGCTCCTTTCCTTTCCACTATATTTGTTTATCCTCTTTTAATCTTAAGTTTTACTACTTAATTCTTCAAGTCTTCACTAATATTACCAAAGCATATGTATAGTGCACAATCATTTATAATATTGTGCACAATGATAAAGTGATACATCTTTTTATGTGTAATGTGATGTACAGGTACCACCGTTATATTAATGATAATTGTGCATCACTATACAGGCATTGACACCACAATATATTGGTCCGCACAAGAATGCATATTGGCACTTGATCAACCCTCAAGAAAAAGAAAAAAAAACATATATACTATATGAGTCCGTTTCGGGTGCGAAATATGCTTACCGTGCGAAATGCGAAACGGTTATATTCATCCGCGTTCATAAATAGACACCACATGTTCATTATCTGGGCGGTAATGTTCATTATCTGGGGGGTAATATTCAAGGGGCTGTACTGTTAAAAAAAAAAGGGGGGGGGGGGAAGAATGAATAGTGACGCGGTGACATAACTGTAAATACGGTAAATTTTTTTTTTCCGGTCAACAATTTTTATTTTTAATTTTTTTATTGTCTCTGATCGTTCTGGAATAGACAATTATTGACGTTCACATATAAGTACTACATGTTCATTTTATGTGCCGTAAAAGTTCACATATAACATGATCATGTTTCAACACATGTCTTTGAACATTCAGTGCTTATTTATGAACCTGAATGTACAAATAAATGAACATTTAGTGTTTATCTGTGAACCTTCTATATAGGCTATTCCAGAATGATCATGGGACGAAAACGGAAAAAAAAAATATATACGGCCGAGATCGCTTCGCATTCGCACGGAAATGACATTTCGCATGGAAATGGCATTTCGCACGAAAATGGCATTTCGCATGGGAACCCAAATCTATATTATTAATGGCATATTCGGTTGAGTAGAAGGGGGAATGTAAGTGAGTTGAAGTGGAGCAATTCCCTTACCCTCTCCCCACAAGATAAAAGTGAAAGTGTAGTTGTATTTATCGAATATACTCTAAGACTATCTTTAATGGTAAACTTTCATAAGAGATTATAAATAGATTAAGGTTTTTTCTAGTGTGTGCCCGTGGACACACTCTAACAAACTTATTTTTAATAATAATTTTTTTAGCTATTAGTTTGATCTTTTTTCTTAAGGATTTATCCATTCTTTATTAGAGAATATTTTGTAGATAATTTTCTATTTTAATCTGTTAGAGTGTGTCTATGGACACACAATAGAAAAATCGATATATTAAAAATGATAAAAAAAAAAGTAAAAAGTAAACTTTTGGCATGATACTTGTTAGATTGTGTATTACCTGCTTAATACTCTTCTCTTATTTTTTAACGAGTTCTCTCACCAAATTTGACGTACATTATTATTATTTTTTAAATCGATTGTTCTAACCTATACCCTTAAAGTCTTAAACATATGTTAAGCAAATCGTAATGGAAAGATTTGCTAGATATCACTAACTTAAATATTTTAATTTTTTTGTAAAAGGGTTTAAGGTTTCCTATTTACGATAACAATTTCCTATAAAAATATATTTAACCTATGTCCTTAGGACATAGATTAAAAATACCGTTTTTAAATTAGCTAAGAAACTCGAGATAAAACTCCAAGTATCACCACTAAATATGGTTTAAGAGTGGTTGAATGTTTGAACTATAACCCATTTTGTAAAATTGAATAATCTTTCATATATCTAGTTGTGTTTGGATGCAAGAAAATGAAGGAGAGCGATGAACTGCAGTTGCAGGAGATGGGTGAATAGGAATTCATGCATATTCCCAAGGGGAATCCTTCCTTTTTCCTACTCTGTGTCTAGCCTTCCTTGTTTTTTGCTGCTCAAAAGTGGAATTGGATAGTCATGTCAAGTTCAGCTTTTTGTCACATGAAACCGGGGCTTTTGCTATCACAACTCCATACGCAATTCTAGCATCTACATCCACCTCCAGTTATCATGCATGCACATTCAATCCGAACCACTAAAATCACATTTGGTTAATAGGTTTTTATAGTAAGAGTTTAACTGTTGAAGAGGTCTAGAAAAACCAAAAAGGGAATACTCTCCAAATAACCAAAGGAGTAAACCTCCTTCAACAACAAACAGCACAATCCAACAATTTAGAACAAGTAAAAGAAAATCTTTGGGCAAATCCTTCAATCCACCACCACCACTCACAACCCAATACACTTCCTTCATGATGTTTCTTTCTCATCAAATTGACCCTTCCAAACACTTATTGATGTTGAATTGGAACGAAGCCCTCTTCCAATTTCCACACTTTTTATCGAAATTTCTCAACCCTAAATCAATCCATATGCTCAGATTCGCAACAGCAAATAGAAAAATAAAGGGAAAAAAGAAGAAGCTTGCGTGGCACCAGATCTACTCAAGTTTGGCAGGAGAAATCAAGCATAAGGCCCTTACCCCTTGTGGCTTATTTTTCTTTGGGCCTTAAAGCCCAGTTGACTAATTCAAAACAAAAACAAAAACAAATAAATATTTAATTTATTATTAACCCTTTTCGAATTTCAATGCATTATTCTTCCAAAAAACCCCAAAAATCAAATGGGTAATCCCCCTCTAAACAACAACCAACAACATAAACAACCATTTCCAAAATGTGTGTTGTTATCAACAAATTCAAAGCATCATCTTTCTTAATAGATTGTGAAGCATATGATTGGTGTGGGGCTTTCCCTGTTTTGGTTCGAGATGTTGTTTCGGTTGAGGTCGAAGGCGTGGTTCTGTGGTTCCTGTGGTCTCCTTGTGTCGGAGTTTTGCCCAAGTGTTTCATCGCATTTCCAGTTGAGTGTCTTGCAAACTGCTCTCCGATGACACATCATACGCCTTGTTAGAATTTGTTCATTCTAACCCGCGTTTGTGTATCTCTTTGACCTTCTCAGGTTATGTTAGCTCTTCATTTACTTGTTTGCTTCTCCTTTTACTCATTTTGTTGTTTGATTTGTTTCATGTCGGTTTTGTCCGACTTCCGAGCCTCGCTTGGACTCTCGATCTACCAGGATATGTCTGGTATTTCGAATTCTTTCGTTATAAAAAAAAATGTTAAGAGTTTAAATTTGAAAATTATTTCCAAAACTATCCTTTTTTTTATCAAGGTAAGAATTTGTGAGAGTTTCAAGAGCGTTTTAAAATTCTACCCAAGTCATCCATACAGATGAGAACACGAAGTTCATGATTGTTGATGATGTCAATAAGTGAAGAGTCGTGGCTCAGTTTTGCAATGTGATCAGCCACCAAGTTCGCTTCACGAAAGACATGACGAATCTGGACTATGAAGAAAGATTTTAACAACAAAAGGATATCTGAAATGATAATTTCAATATCTCATGGACAAACCCAGATTCCTTTAAGAACATTTATAATTGTTAAATTATCAGTTTTCATTTCAATTTTGTCTAGTTTTAGTTCTTGAAACTAATGGCTAAAAGGTTAAAATTTCCAAAACTATCTCTTAAAGTAGGAGGGATAAACCCCTATAAAAAAGGTTAAAATAATGGCTAAAAGGGATTATTGCTAAATATGAAATTCTTATTGTGTGCCCATGAACACACATTAGAAAAATCATTGGTTAATTCATAATTCAATATATTCGGTAATAAGTGTCGTTTTTTACATATTTACGTTCACGTCTCATTAGTCTTTTTTTATTAAGAAATGTTTGTCATTTTAGAATTTTAGATAATGATTTATCGGTAAGTTGTAAGGTATGTTATATGAAATTATACATTGACACTTTTTATACAAATTTTCTTTATTCATTGGGGAAAAAAATTAGATAGGTAGTTATGAAATTGTAAATTATAGTGTTTTAACTTTATCATTTCATTCTTTAATAGTTGTATCCTAAAGTAAAATAACAAGTATTATTAACGGAGGAAGTATGCTTGTATGCTATTAATTTCATAAACACACTCCTGAGATCTTCACTTCATACCTATCTATCTATGCCTTCTACTTTGATTTTGTTACTTAATTCATTATGAAATTAACCCAATTTTGCTGATCAAATTATTATGTTAACGGATGTATTAGTCAGGTCACAAGCTATGTTTAGCAATGCTATTGTGGCATAAGCTCTTTTAAGAGTTTGGCTTCATGTTTAGTTTGCTACCTTTGATCAGGAGCAATTCTGTTACTCTTTTTGGTATTTTCATTTCATTTAACTACAAAGTGCTTGTTGTTACACATCAAAATTATTGCATATACAAAATTCATCATGTGATAACAAAAGTCAAAATGCAAGCCAAAGAAAGAACACCAAAATCATGCAACAGCACATAGTTAATAAGTAAAGCAGGGCCCAAACCAAAGCAATAGAATTGAACAAGGAAATCAACAAAAAAGAGATCACAAAACTAGGGAAGGATCAAAATCTGACATATCTTGAAGGATATCACAAGTTTGAAGTCAAGAGAGCTTAAGAAACAAGCCATAACTTGTTTTTTTTTTCCTGTTTTTCTTACCATTCAAATTTACAGAACCAAAACGACGCGAATTACTCGTTAACTCGAGGCGCATTACGAAAGCAAGAACTACTCATACTAACAGAAATAATTAGATTAAAAAAAAAACAGCTTGAATATAGATAGTACCATAGTGATGAGAGCTTTAGACAATGTGCATTGTTTTTTGAAGATCTCAGCGACCCGAACGAGATCATACGGACGGGAAATACTTGTTGAGGTTGAAGGGCAACGAGTAGAACTCCTCGCTTCTCGTGTCTCCTTTGAAGGAGTTGAACTTGTCCCACCAGTGTCGTCCCCTGTCCTTCCTCACCGTGCTGTCCCTGTGAAGCGTGTTGTCCAAGAAATACGCCACGATACCAGCCACAAACGCCTTTGAGGAGAACGGTACGTTGATCATGTCGTTGAACTGCCATGAGTTATCATAAAGATAATGCAATCAACATCAAGTACACACACTATTGCGGGTTTGTTTGGATTCCCAAGAAAATGCATTATCTTGCATTAAATGGTCCATTTAACACAATTTAGTGTCCGTTTGGATTCCTATAATAATGCAATATAATACATTAAATTGATGATTTAAAGTATTTCAATGCAAGATAATGCATTATCTCAAGGAATCCAAACAGACCCTTATGCAATTTAATGCATTCTCCTTGGGAATGCAAATGAACCCTCCAAAGAAATGAGGGGAAAGATTGTACTTCAAAAGTTAAATGCATTTTTAATTTTACCCATCTTGCACCGGTGTGAACGGGGCCATAGCCGTTTATAGCGGTGTACTCGTTGAAGTATTGAGCTACAGATAGCCCGAGGAAGATGGAGAAGCCTAGCACGAACTTGGTTCTGAAACTGTTGAGATTGCAGAACTGGAGAAAGCTTAAACCAACCGAACCTGCATCGGAATCCATAATTCGAAAAAAGTTAGTGGAAACGGTGAGTGTTTGGTACGGTTTAACGGTGTCTGGAACACACGTACCGACGTATGCAAAGAAGAGGCAGTACAAAGCAGCGATGATCGGCGGAGGAACTGATGCGAACACGGCACCAAATTTACCTGAAAATCATTTTACTTCCATTCTCAGAAAACAGAGTAACCAAGATACATAATCTGCAAGAATAACCCGTCACTATACCCGACAAATATACCTAGGATTGAGAAGAAAATCATAAACCCAGCTGAAATTTGCACAACCCGTCTGCTCCCGACACGTGTCAAAGTTAATAGCCCGGCATTCTCGCTGCACAAAAATCCAGGCTTAGTCTAAATCTCAGCAATAAGAAGAAGAAAAATGTTGCAATTAGAAAAAAAACACTCAAGAAAAGATGTAGCTTCTGTTTTAGCCTTACACAGATACTGAAGTTCCTGTCACAGTGCCAAATAGCCCAGATAACAGAATGCCAATTCCCTGTCAACATAACCAACTCATTGCTTAGAAACTTATTCTATGAACAAAGTTGCAAAAAATATTTTACATCCTAATAGTAGGTATATTTTCATGGAGTAAAACAAGAGATATTTCATATTTTTTTATTCCATGAAACATCAAGCTTGAAATTGGATGGACAGCATTTTCATCAAGCCAGTTTTTATGGTAAAACATTCATCACATACTATTATACATCCAACCAAATGAAGCCTGACTTCAAGAGGACAACACACAGGTAACGCCCGTTAATAGTTCAAGATTGATACATCTATAAGTTTGTTAAAACTGAGACACAAATTGGACACTGCAAGAAGGTTCCACTTAGCATATGATAATTTGGGTTTCAAATCATTAGAATGAACAAGATATGGCTGGAAAGAGCAAGGACTTTGTCAGTTTTCTGCAGTGATTTCTGTGGTCATTTTATTATCAGGAATCTTTCTGCAAAGGTTTTACTAATGCAGGACAGCCTTCCTTTGAAAGTGACTTTTTTGGCTTTATTGTTTATAGCAGAATATTTTCTGATGTAGTGAAGGACCAATCACTAAACAAGACAACAAGTTTCACAAGAGAAAGAAAATTCAGTAATTCATTTCTTTCTTTTTCCCCATCTTCACAAAAAACCTTCAAAACTATATAATTTTAGTGACCAAGAAATGAAGAAACTTATTAGTTGAGCAGATTTGAGTGTCAAACAATTCTATGGTATGTTATAAAGTGAAGGCTCTGCTGAGCCTCTTGAACTCACCTGCCAACCGACCCCACGGCTCAGGACGGATGGTGGCATTGGAGTGGCACTTGCTGACCTGGCGACTGCTATGAACGCACCAGTAGACTGCTCATCGAAACACAAAACTGTCAGGAATATGAAAATCTAAAACCATGTTGTGTATATGCATCATAATTCATAATGCTCTACCGCTTCACTGTAATTGAAGAAACTAACCTCCACAAGAGTAACAAAAGTAGCAAACATCATAGCAAATGCTTCACCAGCATCAAATGTAGGTGGTCCCCACTGAAACGGGTACGGAACTCTGATCCTGCACTCAAGAGGATTATTTAAAACAACAAATCTAATTAAGCATGAATAGCATCCATGAAAAGATCATGCATAGAATATAAGAAGACTAGCTGATACAATATTTGTGTTTGGCACTAATGATTGAGTGGCGGTAGAGTTTCTTGGTAAAGAATAATATTTTGACAGATTAATCTGCAAGAAGTGCAATCCTGAATGGGTTTTTAAGTCCAGGAAATGTTTAGGCTACTGAAGTATTATTTTTACACTACTCTGAGCAATGAAGTCTTCATTGCACAAGGACAAAAATAGCTTACCATGGAGCATTACTTATAAGTCCAGTACGGTCAGTACGACAAGTGGCTTGTGTCCTCGGTGCAGCATGATTATATGCTCCACCAACAGTCAACAGGAGAGCATAAATCCAGACAATTGCCACAGAGAATATAATAGCAAAACGTTCGAACATATGCTTCCCCACTTTCACAACACGGCCAATATACTGCAAAGGGTCAACAATTAGTTATCCAGTTGCACAGAGTATTATCACAATGTAACCTTATTAAACAAAACAGTAAAAACAAGACATGAGTAGAAGTTCTATGTTTTCAAATTTGCTTTGGGGTATTTATACCTGTGAGATCAGTACTACAAGTATCAACTCTGGCAACCCAATCTCCACACATTTAGCCACCTACCAATAAACATAAAAGCCAATACCATTTCCACTGAGCATGTAATAATACACAAATGAAAATACACACTTCAAATTTCAGGTCAACTGTTTACCCCAGGAAAACCGAGTTCATAAAGCCCAAATCCAACTAGAGCAACCAATGGAACTGCAGAAAGAGGGCTGAGAAACCTGTCAGAAGAAAATTGCAGCCACTTGTTTCAGTCTCAAGATTCAAGGCATACTTCCAAAAATGCAAGACTATTACGTCGTTACAGGTAAAATGCTTGCTTAGCCCCAAATGAAAAATGTTTAATCATCTAACCATTTTGTCATTACAAAGTAATTCAGGAAACTGACCTCGTCACATTACGCCAAAGGCCACTGAATCCCAGGACAATCTGAAGAGTCGAAGCCACAATCAGGGCTCCCTGGATTCCCCGCATTGTTCTCTTGAATTTCTGAACGTGGACAAAACATTAGTATTATAAGAAGATGATATTCTTCTGGCCAATGTAATATTCAAATAATAATGGTTAAGCAGATTTTCCAAGCTGCCTTAACATGATGCTCAAGAATGACATAAATCCAACAATTCTGTAGGTAATTCAAGCATGCTACTACAATAAATTACAGCATAAGTATCAACACACTAGTTGTGGTGAAGTTACTTACATCAATGGGGTTTGGAATGTTGCTATACCGACCAGCTAAGATGATTGAAATTGTCGGTGCAACAAAAGTATAAGACCCTCCCATCACAGCGGGCAACCGAGTTCCAAAAAGTGATTGCAGCAACGTGTTCAAACCAGCAACGAACAGCAATGTGTTAATCACTTCGGCTTTTTCCACCTGTGAACGTGGAGAGGCGAACAAAATCTCAGTTAGCCGATAGTAAAATTGAACATTGGAAAGAAAAGACCACATTCACTGTTAACTTACATATCCTCCTCCCATCTGAGGCACAAGAGCAGTGGGAATAAGAACCGTTGTACCAAGCATGAGTAGATAGTGCTGGAAACCGAGTAAGATGGCTTCAGCTGAAATTGTCGATTCATCCATCCTTTCATTAGATTGGATGCAAGAAAATTCTTCAAAGCAAAAACATCAAGTACCAATTTGCCAAGAGAACACAAGTGCGCAAATAGATAATTCAAGGTCCATATGACAACAAGTTCCACCATGAGATTCAAATGAACTCCTCATACAAAGTTCATACTTCATAGTACTATCTATCCCACTACAAATATTCTGTTTTTAGTATAATTTACACTGACATAAGTCTGAAGAATCTATGGTGCTGTAAGTCAACTTCAAATCCAAATTGCTTTCAGCTTATCCAAGACACACATCAGACTTCAGAGTTGCTATTAATAGTAAAAGGCGAAAGGGGCAACCCAAAGTCACAAATCTGCTTAATTATTCCATTTTTATAATTTGTGTTAAGCAGGTGGATATTCTGCACCACATCATGGAATTTCAGCATCAGAAAAGGGAATTAAAAGTTGCCTAACAAAGATAAAGAATAGTATCAACTTAAATTAGGCAAAAGGCAGAATCAATGGGAAGATCTTGCAAGGCAAGAGAGCACTACTACTTCAAACAAATACACAAAAACTCAAAGTATGAACTAAATCTAGAGATACTCACGCCATGGAGGTGGGCTAGTGATACAGTAAGAGACATTTGGGAGCTGATCTTTTGGTGGGTGAGGTGCTGGCTCCTCAGACTTAGCTGGACCTCCTCCTCCTGCCATAATCTCTCTGTTTTACCTTCCTCTTCTACACTTCAGAAGCAGAAAACCCAGAAGAAGAAAAAAACATTAAAAAAGGGGGAATGAAACCAAGAAAACAAATCAGAAAAGTGAAAGCCCGGATGCTGAATCACAGATTTTCTCCACACTTTTGCAAGCAAAAACATAAGAAACTCAAAAAAAAATGGGGGAAATTTCAACTTTTTTCCAGTACCCGGATAACTCTACAGCTAAGCAGCAGCAGCAGCAACTCTAAGACAAGGTAACATGAAAATGGAGATTATGGAGTACACTCATATCAACATTAACCCCCAACACAGAAAACTAGTAGGTCCATCATTATTATTGGGAAAGCAGTATCAGAAAGGAGGAAGAAAGAAAACAACAGTACAAAAAGGGGAGATAACAAATAGAGAGAGAGATTAGGACTGTAAATTTAACTATGGGATTCCGATAATCTCCCTCAACTGTTACACAGCACAGCAAAAATGCAAAGTAAATGGATGAGGGAAAAGCTCACCTTTTTCTTTCTACAGGGCAGATAGAAATTGAGGTGAGTGGAAACAGGAAAGCAGCGGAGAAAGGCCAAGTTAAGAGGAAAGCAATGGAGAGGAAAAGATGTATTGTCCACCTACAACAATTTACCAATTTGGGGAAATGGGAAAATTGTGAAGGGAAAAGAAAAGGTAAATACAAATACCCAGACGAGTAAATTAGGTAAAATTTTCAGGGTTTTGGGAGCGTGGTACTCTTCTTTTCTACAGTTGTTCACATGAACAACAATGGGGGAAATGGGTGTTGAAAGCTAGAAATGACTAAGCCAGTGACAGCAAAACCTCTCCTTCAACAAGCCAGGATTTTGCTTTGATTTTTGTTCTTGAATACTAAAAAGTTATTACTATAATTAACCACTAAACTTTTTACTTTTTTCATTTAACCGTCACTTTATAAAGTTACTTTTTTATGTGCAAATAACACATTGAGTGGTTTAATGCTAATGAAAATGTGATAAATGTTTTTTTTCTATAAACTTTTAAATAAAGAGTTACTCATTGAAATGAAAAAGGAAATCCCGGACAATTAAATGCAAGTTACATTCTAAAAATAATTAATTAAAACAATAAAATAGCACATTTTTAAAATTCTTAACTACTTATTCGTTTGATCATAATTCATAACCCCTCTACGTTCATATTGGACTAGCAAAATAAACTTTTTTCAAGAATAGAAGTATAGAACACTTAAAAAAGTTGGTAAAAAAATTCTTTATAAACAGTTAAATTTTTTTTTTTTATGAGTTACCAATTTGTGACTCATAGGAGTTGTTAGACAATAGTCACCACTCTTATCCGTGACGCATTAAAAAATGTTTTAATGAGAAAATAGGTAATTTTTTAACCGTCCAAATTACTTTTTTTTAACTCTACACTGCAAATTATGTTATGGGCCCCCTTTCTCACAGTTTTCTGTTTCAGGATTTTGAGTAAAATCAACAGTTTAATACTAGTAATTCTATAATGTGAACAGAAAAAGTACCATGTATTAAGTTTTTCATATAAAAAATATATCACAATTTGTACAGTTATTTTTGGGTTACATAATTTGTTAGATTTCTTCTTCCTGGAAGCGACCACCGCATAAAATTTGTCCTTGTTATTGTCACAAACACAACTCACAAGGCACCGACTCCGGCATTACACGCCCATCAAAACGAGGGGGAAGAGGAAGAAGCGGAGCGAAACGCGTCGTTTTGTTGGATTAGGGTAGGCTTCTAGCAGCTCTAGCGGGTACTGGGGTAGCGACAGCCTACCTTTATTGAGTACAGTTGGGTGGGAGGGAAATGCTAAAGTGACACGCGGGTCACTGCAGTGGGTGACAGTCGCCAAAATTCATACAAACAAAACTCTCAATTATTGAATTGAATAGAAATTGAATTGAGGGCACGATTAGATAGATTGAATTAAAAAAGGGTCGGGTAAGGTAGGTCAATTTGTTAATCATATTTTCACGAGGTAATTGGTATTTCATCGGTTATTACGAGATGAATAATTGATAAATTAAAAATAAAAATTTTAAAAAATATTATGTTAAAGGCTACAAAATAAGTATTATTAAATGAAGAGTATATAAAAAAAGGGACATTATCAAATGCAGCTACAATTCTCAATTTTATAAGGTCAAACTATCAAAATAATCTCAGCTTTTACTTATATGTGAAATATAATTTATATTTTTAAACTTATCAAAAGTAAATTCAACCCAAAACTCAAATATATAAAAGTAAAGTATGTTTTTTAATCGACTAAAAATAAGTTAACTCTTAAACTAAAAATAATATAAATGATTTTTATATTAGGATAATTTAATAATTTTTATACTACGACAATTAAATACTTCGATGACATTTATATTTTAGCATTTTTGTTGTAGTTCGAATATATACGATATCAATAACCTATTACAAATCTAAATGAAATGTTTCTTTGTATATATTTTTGTAATGGTAGATTATTTTTAATCTGTTAATTACATTTTGTTATGATTTTTTGTTCTTTTGATAACATAAACTACTTTTTTAAATTGCTATATACATCGTAGTGTGCTTGAATTAAGAGGAATTTCCGAAATAGTGATTTGGTTTTGGATTTTCTTAAACGTTTTATTCAGATGTTTCGAATTCGATTTTTGTTGGAGGCATATAAAGAGATATTGACGTTGAAAAAAATCTATCTATTTTATGGCCAACGGTATCTAGTTTAAACATAGAACAATTATAACCAATCAAATCTGACGCTAAGACCTGAACAAGAATTATTTCAATGTTCACCAATGAGTATATATAGTCATGGGGGGGGGGGGGGGCACGCTCTGGTAAAACGACAATTATGGTAAAACGGAAGTATTAATCTGGAGCGTCGGATTGATGTTGATGTATGGTTGGATTAATGGGTTATAGGAGAGATATGGTAGAGCCCGAACCACCAAATCTAACATAATAAGGATATTATTAATAAAAAAAATAATTAATTTTGGTTGTTACAGGAGAGAGAAATTAAGATAATATTCTATTTCCTAATCGATTTTGCTCTCATTCAAATATTTAAAATTTAAATGGGAAGAACATTTTAAAACGTTCGTGAATATCGTTAGTGTGTTCACGAATATCAATCATTTGTTAATGAATATCGTTCATGTTTGTTTGAATATCGATTTCTATTTAATAAGTGAATATTTAATATCTTAAAAATGTGAATATCATCACTTAAATCATGAATTTCACCACTTGATAATATGAATATCACACTAAGTTACATGAATATCTCAATTAATCACGTGAATATCAAATTCACTTACATGAATATCACCACTCAATTTGTGAATATCACTACCCATTTTGTGAATATCGCCCACCGCCCACCACCCAATTACATTAATATAGTCACCCAAGTACATGAATATCATCACCTAACTACACGAATATCACCACCCAATATCTTCGAAGCTTCGATTCATGGCGGTAAGGTTTAACAATGACATTGTCGCGTCGATTTTGGGTCGCACAGTCGCACGATCAACCTGAATATCAACATTATTATAATGAATATCAACAACATTATATTGAATATCACATCATAAATTTTGAATATCGACTATTCAACGCATGAAACCTCGTGAATATAAACAACATTATAGTGAATATCACATCATACAATTTGAATATCAATTGCAAATAGTACAAACAACACCATCAACAAGCAATTTGAATACTATAATAGCGATATTCATTCCATATGTGATGATATTCACGTATTTTGTACGCATAGTCATACAAGTAAGTAGTCGATATTCATAAAAACATTGTCAATATTCATAGTTTAATTCTCACATGATGATTATTCAGAGTTTAGGTGAATATCACATCATAAATATCAAATACTCAACGCATGAGTATTTTGGGGAACGAAGATTATGCAACATTGAATACAATATACAGAATGCAATGCTAAGAAATTTAATTAACCAGGAACGAAGATGCTGTTGTTGTTTCTAATCCGTAAGCGGCTTAATGTAGGAATTTGATTATAGCAATCTTGAAGCTTGATTATACTGTAATTGATTTAAAATCTGAAGAAGACAAAAGAACATAGAGATAGGGAGAAGATACAATTTTACTCCTCTATCTGCCTGTCTTCTTGCTTGTCCTCTCCATGGCTCACATCAGATGTTTCCTTCCTAGTAGCAAGTGCTGTTTGATTAGAAATTCCAAGATTTAGTGAAGCATATAATTGAAAATACAAACCCCATTTAAGAATGAGAACTCAGTAAATAATCGACAATCACTTACTGTTAGAGAGCTAATTACTGCTACTTCATAATTAACACCAATTTTCAGTGACAATGGATGTCGGAATTCGGATCCACATCCCCTTCATTTGGCTGAAACAACACGAAATCGAGCGGATTTGCTTCGGATTCGCCTTGTACGCGAAGAAAGGATAAGCGTTGATCAGAAATAGAGGGATTGCTTTCGGCGCGAGCGGCTCTGGCAAGTCCCCTCTCGTCGACGACAGTGAATGAGTCGGGTTTGGATGGGCTCCAGATGGGTGGTGGTGGTCGGATCTGGTGGTGCGTGGTGGGGACTCGGTTCTAGGCGCGACTCGCGAGGGAGTGGGGGCGGTGTTGGTGTTGGTCGCCGCGAGTCTCTCGGATCTGGGCACGCTGGGATGGTGAGATCAGGTGCGGTGGTTGGTTCGCGAGCAGCAACGCGAGGTGGTCTGGTGCAGGGCTCACATCGGTGAGTGGATCGGAGCGGGCATGTGGAGGCGTACGATTGCTGTGGGTTCAGTGTCGGCGGGGCTTCACATCAGCAGCCATGGATCTAGGCGAGTGAAGGTCGCCAGCGAGTCTGGGTAAGAGGAGGTAGAGGCAGGGGAGTCGCGGCGGCTCGCGGGCAGAGGTTGAAGACGAAGAATCCAATGAGACGAATGCAGAGGTTGAAGACGTGTGCAGAGGTTGAAGACGTGTGCAGAGGTTGAAGACGAAGCTGGATCGTAACCGGAAGATCGTGTGAATGTGATTTATGGAAAGTGAACGGTCTTTGTGATTTGGGTAAATCAAATCCCAAAAATTACGTTAATGTGAGAAAATCAGGTGTGTGCAGCCTATTGTACAATATGTACATCCAATTCGGGCCATTGATTTGATTCTAATCTAAATGTCATTATTTGTACTTCCGTTTTACCCTAATAGACTATTTTACTAGATCTTAATTCTATAGTCATGTTTTAGAATTAGATCGATTTGGATAGAACCATATATATATATATATACTATTGTAGCTATAATAATCACGAGATATCTTTATTAACATTATTTTATTTATCGTCTTTAGGACTTCAATTATTAGAACCTCAGTTATACTTTTTTTAATGAATATGTCCAAAACATACGCACAATAGAACATGTTATGTAGCATGCATTTTTTATCCATCTACATCTAGTTATTTATCATATGATATGAAGATGTATATTGTCACATTTATAGTAGCATTTTCAATCTCTATATATATTTCTTTCATGATATTGCTGTTATAATGTCTTCATATCTCTCAAATGAAGTACGACATTTAAAAAGGTTTAGTTTAATTTTCATTTACATGTATGTACGTCACAAACAATTACATATAGAAGGAAAGCTATGAGAACGGTTCTGGTGAGAACCAATTGATAGAAGAGAACAGAGAATAATTAAGGAGCTGTCACGTAGCAACCTAATTACAGCACCCGCGTACGCGTTTCCTATTCTCTGTACGTCTTCCTCTTTCTCCTCCTTCCTTCACTCTTCTTCCCATGGCTTCCTCCTCCTCCTCCAGGTTCCTACCGAATCGAAACGTCGTCGCCGCCAACAAGCTCTCCTCCACCTCTCTTTCAAGCCCCAATCCTCCAGAACCCTACCGAATCGAAACGCCGCCGTCAATTTCAAGCCCTAATTCCACAATGAGGAACCAAACCACAACAAGACTTCTCACTCTTTTTCTCTTCCTCTTCACACCAGATCTGTCTTGTTTCTCTATTTTCCTCATTCATAGATCTAGGTTTTCGATTCTCTTTCCCAGATCTATTTTTCTAATTCCTAGATCTAGGTTTTTCGATCCTCCGCATCTTCACAGCCAAATTCGAGCAAAACCTGTAAATGGAGGGGCAAATCGAGGAGCAAATCTTGTCAATGGACGCCATTGTTGCTGGATTTGAGAAATCGAGATTGAAAGGAAAAGAAAGACGAAATGAGATTTGACAATGAACGATTTTGATTCCATCAATGAACTGTTTCAGTCATGACCATGAACAATTCTTATCATTGCCATGAACTAGTATTTTCAAGGTCAAGAACTCTATGCTCAAATGAACCATGAACCTTTAGATTCAAGTCCATGAATGTTCTTGTTATATGCCATGAACGTCTCTGTTAAATGTCATGAATGTCCATGTTAATCGTCATAAAAGTCTCTACTAATTGCCTTGAACGTTTCGGTAAATTACCACGAACGTCAATGTTCATCGCCATGAACGTCCATGTTCATGGCTTGAAACATTAGTGTTCATGGTCCTGGATGCAAGTGTTCAAGGCGTTGTTCAATGACAGCGAACAAAAAAAGTGTTCAGCAAAAAAATAAGCCAAAATCACAAGTGTTCAAGGCTTGAAACATCAGTGTTCATGGTCCTGGATGCAAGTGTTCAAGGCGTTGTTCAATGACAGCGAACAAAAAAAGTGTTCAGCAAAAAAATAAGCCAAAATCACAAGTGTTCAAGGCTTGAAACATCAGTGTTCATGGTCCTGGATGCAAGTGTTCAAGGCGTTGAACATAACTGTTCATGGTATTGTTCACTGGCATTGAACATAATTGTTCAATGCCAGTGAACAATACCATGAACAGTTCTGATCAATGCCATGAACTAGTTTTTTCAAGGCCAAGAACAAATATGTAAACTGCCATGAACGTCAATGTTCATCGCCATGAACGAACCTGTAAACTGCCTTGAACATTCCTGGAAATTGCCTTGAACATTCCTGAAAATTGCCTTGAACGTCAATGTTCATCGCCATGAACGAACCTGAAAATTGCCTTGAACATTCATGAAAATTGGCTTGAACATTCCTGAAATATGCCTTGAACATTCCTGAAAATTGCCATGAACGGACTTGTAAACTGCCTTGAACAAACATGTAAACTGTAATAAAATTCTTTGTTGATTGCCTTGAACATTCCTGAAAATTACCATGAAGGTCAATGTTCATCGCCATGAACGTCCATGTTCATGGCTTGAAACATCAGTGTTCATGGTCCTGAATGCAAGTGTTCAAGGCGTTGTTCAATGACAGCGAACAAAAAAAATGCCCAGCAAAAAAATAAGCCAAAATCACAAGTGTTCAAGGCTTGAAACATCAGTGTTCATGGTCCTAGATGCAAGTGTTCAAGGCGTTGAACATAATTGTTCAATGCCAGTGAACAAAAAAAGTGCCCAGCAAAAAAACAAGCCAAAATTCGTATTATTCGCCAATAAAACGTGAATAATACGGTCGAAAAATTCGACACGCCCAAATTATACGGCTTTTAATGAAATTCTAATCTGGAGCGTTAATTCCACTCCGATCCAACGGTCCTCCCGCGTTCTATGTTCTCTCCTAATCACATGTTCTCATTTGATGCTTAACATTAATTCGATCGGTAAATTTTTACGTACTAATTCGATCGGTAAATTTTTAATAATCCATGGACTGGAACAACGTGCGATCCGCCATAATTTACGTACTAATGAATTGACAAGTCTCATATATCCACACTAACTAAAATAAATAAATAAATAGTACTCCTTTTGTTATTTTAGCTCATAAATTTAATCAAGAAATATCTCTTATTTTAAAGTTTTGAGTTAATGATTTATTGGTTAGTTATTGGATTTTTGTCATTTAAAATTGCAATATTAACTTTTTCTATATAAATACTATTTATCTATTGGTTAAAAGTAAAAATCAGTAATTTAATTTTAAATAAATTATGATATATTAATATAATTTTTTAAATAATTGTACAAAAAGTTAAAATGACATTTTTATGTAAACGAAGGGAGTGATTAAATACCCCTTCAAAAATCATGACGCATTTGGAGTTACACATTCTTGCGTTGAAATGTGGTTAGGGGGTGTAACTATATTCAAAAGGGCAAAAGGGAACAAAATTTGCAAAGGGGGCGATCTTTTCATCATTTTTATTCATATCCTTTCATTTGAGAATTTCATTGGGATGAACATAAAGGTATATCGACTCGCCTTTTAAGGTTTAATTAACTCGTCTTTTAACGATAAATAGTTACAAGTAATACTCACATCAACCAAACATATGGCCTGAATTATATACTCCGTACATAATTTTGTATTGATGTAATTGAATATAATTAATACTCCCTCCGTCCCAAAATATAAGCCCCATTTGATCAACCGACACTGTTCACAGTTGAAGAGAATCTTCAGGATTTCTTCCAATATATAAGAAAAAATATAGTCATGTGGGGTCTTGTTTGATTCGTCTCAACGAGTACTTTGATAATATCAAAAAATTATAATTTTTAGGGTTATGTAATTAGAGATATTAACGATACAAAATCCGCATCGGTATTTGAACCCGGTCAAAGTGGGGCTTATATATTGGGACAGAGAGAGTAATATACGGAGTATGATTTATGATGTAAAAGTGATAATATATTAAAAATATGTAAAATAAATATGTAATATAATGTAAATGTTTTCCTCCTTTAATTAACACAAATAACATTTTCATTGCTTAAATCTAAACTTGTATGTTTTATTATTCAGATATTTGTATGAAATTCATAAATTACTTTCTATTTTTTTATATAAATTCACGCATATATACTTTCAGTTCCATTTATAGAAAAAATTTTGTCACCATATATGTCAAAAGATTAAATCTATAATTTACCAGATTAATTTTCATGAATATTAAATATTATTTTAATTTTGAATTTTATGAACCAAATCCATACTTGATACGAAGACTTATGCGATTTTTTGTCTAAATATAAAAAATAATCACACAATCTCGTATAAGGTACTGACACTAAGCTAATACCTAACCTATTATTTATACATATTTTCTCAGTTATACGAAGTATAAAGATAGGCTGAATCTAAACACCTAGGCCCCTTGTGCATCATTGAAGGGCCTCTAGGCCACATTAACCTCTTTTATGTAAGAGAAATTTCTGTTGGTGTTCCTGAGTTTAGGGTTATTTCTGTTGGTATCTCATAATTAAGTTTTTTCTTGTTGGTATTCCTAAAGTTTTGGTTTGTTCGCTTTGTAACCCAAATTTTTCATATCTGTATCATTTCGGTTCAAATTGATTAAATAGAAGCTCATCACTATGTTTATTGACCTCAACTTAGTAGGATTCGACTCCTAAAACACTCAAATCCATACTCGAACCATTCTGATTTGAATTCTTAAGGTCGAAACGGGTTGTTGCTTCAGAATTCAAATCGACATGGTTCGGACATGGATTTTGGTATTTTAGGAGTCAAATCTTACTAATTTGAGGGCGAGAAACACAATGATAGACTTGAATTTAATCAATTTGAACTAGAATGGTACAAACATGAAAAAGTTTGATTACGAAACAAACAAACTCAAACCTTAGGGACACCAACAAGAAAAAACTTAATCGTGGAACACCAACAGGAATAACCCTAAATACAGGGGCACCAACATGAATTTCTCTTTATGTAATTAATCAATTAGTAACCATTATGTACTAATTAACACACGTGTCAACCTATTATTTGATCCGAAAAAAAGTAGTACACGTTGGCACGAGATTTCCAATCAATTGTTAACTTGAAGTTTATTTTACATCATGATTCATGCATAATTATTTGTTCAAGAAGAGGAAAAAAAAGGGCACCTTACTTTATTCAACAACTAAAACAAACGAGCTACAAAATAATGCAATGGAGAATAACTCTGCACACCCCAACTTGTAAGAGAGTCATCTAGAATGTGTTACAACTATTGTGATGAATATTCAATACATATGGCAAATTGAGGGGAATGAAGAGCACATCGGAAGGAGGTTATAACGTGAAAATACATATATAGTCAAAAGTTCATATACATTTATATATAGGCAAAAATACATACATATAAATTTTTGTCTGTATGTGTATGATTTTCACTAACACATAATCATACACATATAATAAAAAATATATGTATATACAGATAAATATATATATATATATATGTTGTAATGTGCGTGAATTTTTATCTATATGTGCATGAGTTTTTACTTACACATAAATGCAAAAAATTATATACATCTTGAGGTGTATATGATTTGTTGCTTGTATGTGCATGGGTTTCCAACCACCAAAGTCATGCACATACAAACATAAATTAATGCACATGCATATGACATTCTCACGTTTTCAACTAATCGTCCAATCTTACATAAACTTTTTTCCATAATATATAATAATGTTTTTGTATTAAGAAATATTTAATTAATATAATTTTTCTAATCTATATATGTATTGATGATGCATATTTAAAAATTATTAGATTATTTTTAATTAGTTAGGATTTCAATACCTTTAATAAGTCTTACCTATTTCTTTCTAGAATTCAGTTTTTCATCAAAATTATTAGAAAAGTCATAAATAATATAATCTGGTCGTAAAAGACCTTGAGGTTGAAACTGAGAGCACCCTAATATTACACACGATATATTATGGTCTTTGGTATCATACCAAAATATTAAATAAAGATTTAACATCTAAAAAACGAAATGATTTAACAAAAACTCTTAGCGAATCCAATTGAATTTGGGATCCTTAGGATTTTTGACCCCTTAAGGGGGTCAAATAGTAAATTTATACTCCAAATTAAATAAATTAACTCCTTGATCTCCTAAGTCTTTAAAAATCCATAAATCCTACACCCTAAATCCTAAATCTTAAACCCTAAAAAAAACACTTTCACTCTCATTTGGACCATATGTATAGTAATAGAGGATTATATTTACAATTTTTTAAAAAATAGACCTAAACTTGCTATTTTTTCCTTTAAAAATCATTCGCTCCCAATTTTCTCTTGAAGAATTTGGGCACGGCCGGGCCCATTATGATTTTGGGCCGTCATATTTTTTGCTATAGGTCCAATTTAAAATACACCTCTCTCAAATGGATCCACCATCGCATATTCAAACAACATGTCTGCTATTTTTATTTTTTAATACATAAGAATAAATCCAACAAATTTGTGTGCTTTGGCTTACTGACATCTGTGATAAACAACAATACCTTGAATACTCGGAGATTTATTATATAATATAACGGGGCCTATGTTGTGGCTTGCTTGCTGTCAAGCGTCAACAAGTAAAAGAAAGAATTAAAACATAATTGTAGTCAAAGAATACTCAATAATCAATTCCGTATACTAATAAATTAATTGATAGGTGATGACGAAACAATCTTAAGTCCGGATTCATGCAATTCAAGCAACTGCTCAGAGCAACAAATCTATAAAATTAGTTAGCCATGACAACAAACAAAACAAATAATCAAATGGAGAATATGTTCATATATCATGATCTCCACAAAGAATTAAATTGTTCTATATCAAAATTACGTGGAGGTATACGAAATGGAATTTTACACCGTTTAAATTAGAAGAAATTTAGTCTCCTAACAAAATTGAGGTCGTGTATCCTACTAATCCTTCGATCATTATTAAAAAGTTCATAAGTTCATATTATAGTTTACATTTTATAATTTTGAAATAATGGAAGATTATGTTACAAACTTCAATGTTTGTATTAGATAAATGACACAAATTATCTTGATTTTAGGTTTACAATTTCTAGTTAATACCTATCATAAAAAAAATAGGGGTGTGCAGTTTCGGACCGGACCGGACCGAAAATGTCCGGACCGGGCGAATTACGGTCCGGTCCCCGGTCCACATATTTCTAAAATTCCGGTCTGGTTCAAACCCGGTCGGTTTTCGGTCCGGACCGGATGGACCGATTTTTTATTGTTTTAAAATTTATTTTATATATTAATATCTCATAACAATATTAAAAATTAATTTCTACTATAAATATAAATTAATAACAAAATATATTGTCTAATATTATACACAATAGTTATAAAAATAGGAAAAATAATTTATTTTTTAATTTATATAAAACAAAAAAATTAAAAAATACATTTATCGGTCCATTCCGATCCAAGACCGGACCAGACTGAATCCGGACCGGACCGAATCATATCGGTTTGGTCCGGCCTCCGGTCCAAGAATTATAAAAATTCCGGTCTAGACCGGTTGCACAATCCTATAAAAAAAAACTCAACTCCGACCATTTAAAAAAAGATTTATAGGTCAAAAATTAAAATTTCTATTCAATTTGTTTTTTCACAAGAGGCACTCCATTATAACAGAGAAAGGAAAACGAAGACGTGATCTTGTGATCACAAAATGACATGCTTTTCAGTTAAGCTTAAAAAACTGGATTTGATCGGTTAAAGTTTATTTAACTACCATAAATTAGTCCATTTATGGTTGAACATTCCCATCGATGGATCTTCAAAAACACAAATCTCTTCATTGTTAGTAACATTACATGTTATAGATTAAAATAAACCAATGTTGTATACACAACGTGCATGTCATTATCTAAATGATTCCTTACTAATACTTTAAATAATTTTACCCATCATAATATAATGCACAAGACGGCGGCAGGCTGCGACTTATATGCTTATACCATGATGTTCTCTTAGCCATCCAACCTCAAAACTCATCAAAAACATTGGCAAATCTCTCAATCAGAACAAGATCATGGAGAAGCACAAGTTGTATCAATTCACCGGCGACCTCAGCCGAGTCCTTGCCCTAGGAGTCGTCGTCGTCCTAACGTTCACCGTCATCTTGTATAGCTTCTCTTCGAGCTCGTTTTCGAGCATTAGCACTCCTGGTTCTGTTGATGTCAAGGCTGAAGACGAGGAGGAATGCGACTTGTTTAGAGGCGAATGGGTGTGGGAGAACCGAAAACGACACTCGTACTACGACAACGTCACCTGCCCTACTCTTCCTTACACGAAAAACTGTTTCATGTATGGAAGGAAAGACAAGAGTTTCCTTAACTGGAGGTGGAAACCACACGAATGCGAGCTCTCAGTTTTTGATCCGTTTGTGTTCTTGAAGATGGCTCGAGGGATGAGGATCGCGTTTGTGGGGGATTCGGTCTCTCGAAACCAGGCTGATTCGCTCGTTTGTCTCCTATCCTCTGTAAGATCGAACGCTATAACGCTAATGCATGTTTGGATTCCCATGTTATCTTACATTAAATGTGATGTTTTAATAATGCATTATCTTCAAGAATCCAAAGAGACCTATAACGATCACAACATTTCGTTTTCTTGTGTTGTTTTGGTAGGCTGAGCTGCCGGAGGTGGCCTTTGATGACAAGAACAACAAGTTTGGGACATGGGTTTTCAAATCCTACAACCTCACCATCACTATGCTATGGACCCCGTTCCTCGTCGTATCGAACGAGCGATCGAAGATCGGGAAATTCGACCTTCAAATCGACAAGGTCGACCCAGTGTGGGCCCGAAACGTGCCTGGAACCGACGTTATCATCGTCTCCACCGGTGCTTGGTTTGATAGACCCAACTATGTCTACTCCAACAACACACTTCTAGGATGCTACTATTGCTCCTCCAACAACCTTAGCCTTAGTTGGGTTTACAAGCAATCACTCAGAACCGCTCTCGAGTTCATCAACCAATGCGACGAATGTGGCAAGACAACGACGATTCTAAGGACTAACTCACCGGCACATTTCGAGAAGGGGTCGTGGAATAAGGGCGGTTCATGTCCTAGAACGACGCCTTTGGCGTCAGAGGACGAGGTGAGGCGGGTGGTAGGGGACGGCGCATTGAACATGAGAAGTTACCAAATGGAGGAGTTTGAGAAGGCGAAAGAAGAAGCAAAGAACAAGAAGCTTACGCTAATGGACGTCACGAGGGCTATGGCGTATAGGGCAGACGCGCATCCGGGGAAGTACTTCTACTACCATGCAGCCTCGGGTTGGAGCGACTGCAGGCACTGGTGCTTGCCTGGCGCCATTGATACTTGGAATGATATCTTGTTTGCTATGTTGAAGAAAGCCCTAAACTAGAGTTTGTATCTAGACATTTTGTTTCCTTTTTGTGCAACATAAAGAGATGAGTTGTGTGATTCTTGATGCTATATCAAATGTTGTCAATGCATAAGAAAATGGTCTACAAGACTAGCTACTAGTGAGAACAATGATCAGCTACATGAAAGAGCAATACAATATAAAGGCAAATTATTATGCATCAGATGAAAAGAATAAGCAAATTTACAGAACAAACATGCTGTTGTTGTTGTCTACTATTGACTTCATATCAACTATCAGTCAGAAATTGAATCTACTAGTGTAATTCAAAAGAACCTCAGTACAATAGAATTTGAATCTTCATCAGTCAGAACGTCGCTTCAGACAAACAAGCCTCCTTCCAACATTCCTGCAGAACACAAAATATTGTAGTGTTTAATGTTTATATATGCAGATTGATTCCTGTGTTTTGCTGTTAATAAGGTTAACTTGGAAGAAAAAAGAGGATTACGATAGACAGCCGTGTCGCTGCTGCTGCTTCTTCTTCTTCTCCTTTTGTTTCTGAGGCGGTTTGATAACTACCTTGATTGCAGCATCAAAAACAGCTTTTACATTCTGCAAATTCCAGCAAGAAATGACTCAGTCAAGAGTCAAACCGAAAAACGTCTCTGATATTTCTTCAACCGATCACACGGTTTATAAACACAATTAGTACCTGCTGAGTCTTGGAGCTGCACTCAATATAGTATGACGCACCGATCTGCTTGCGCAATTCCTCTCCCTGATGAAATGTCACCACCAATCATTGCCATATCTCAAGTAGTTTAGATAACGGAAAACGGTTAAGATTAAACAAAAGAGGTTCATTAAATGGAAACCTACCTGTGAAGTTGTTACTGGCACCAGGCCTGGATGTTCAGCCATATAATGCTTATCCTCGCGAAGATCTGCATATATAACAAAAGTTCAGAAACTAATGAAATTGTATTGTAGACCACCGTCAAATAAGTGTAACTTAATGTTTATGATGTTATTAGAAGTCCTAGAGGATTGCCCGTTTGCTGCATTTGCTCCTTTTTTAAGGAGTAAGGTGACAAACATGATGACAAACGGCTATCAAATTAGACATTCATGACAATCAAATCTAATAATGCTTCAACATTAGCAGCCAAATCATAGTGTCCATCATCTGAGGAGCATATGAGTTTGTGAATTGCTTTTTGTTTAGTCTTTGACTAACTCGTGTGAGCAAAACAAAACCTTATCATTTTTTCCTGATTGTTCCTTGGACATGTAGCATGAAGTTCTTTAGTACATATTATACAACAACCAACCTAGCATCGCCCCGAACAAGCAGGGTCTGGGGGTCAAGATGTACACGCCTTTACCCCAAACAAGTCTTTTTTAGACTTCTAATTTTTGAACAATACTTAATTCCAGATTTTAAATGAGTTTCTCAATGACATTATTATCAATAATAAACTTGAGGTATGCAAACTTCGACTCAATTTAGGTACAAAAAGTAGCCAATTAAGCTGCAAATCGTCTAAGAAACACCATCACTAATTAGAAAAAGGGTTCTTGCTGCATTCATACATACCCAATTTGGTGCCAACTAATACCACTGGGACTCCTGGAGCATAGTGCTGAAGCTCTGGGATCCACTGAAAAAATATTACATTTTTATTTTTCTTGGGAATCAAGATTTTGCAATTGCACTTGTAAAAAGCTATCAACTACTTTACCCATTGAGAAGCTACAATCCAAAATTCACAGCCAAAAAAGTCACCTTTTTTAGCACATTCTCGTAGCTGGCACGGCTAACCAACGAGAAAGCCAAGACAAAAACATCAGCTCCTCGGTAACTCAAGGGCCTCAATCTGTTGTAATCCTCTTGCCCTATTCATATTCATATAAAAAAAAGTGTAAACTTTCTTGCAATTGAAAACTCAAAATAGCTGAAAATTGACTGTTTCTTCCTTGTTACATAGAGAACAAAAAATGGCTAGAAAAATTCATAAGCTCACCAGCTGTGTCCCAGAGTCCTAAATTGACAGTGGTCCCTTCCACCACCACATTTGCACTGAAGTTATCAAACACTGTTGGTATATAATCCTTGAATTAACCAGTAAGAAAACACTAATTTAGTGGAAAATCAACCAAATTCAGGTCAAGGGCAGTTATCTTAAAAGCAACAATTTAGACAACAACAACAACAACAACAAAAATAGTAAGAAAGGGGAAGTAATAGCATTTTTGGGGGAAATGAAAACCCAGATGGGGAAAATTCAGGAAAAGATTTGGGTAAAGTTTAATTGAGAGGTTAAGCTGAAAAAAGCTGCAAAAACTCAAGATGGAATGAGAAATTGGGGAAAATCAAAGGGAGACTCACAGTGGGGAATTTGTTGCTGGTGTAGCAAATCAGCATACAAGTCTTGCCAACGGCGCCATCGCCAACGGTTACACACTTGATAAACCTTTGGACAGTTGAAGACATTGCAGAGTTTCAACTCAAGCACCCCAAAAAAAGACGGAGAAAGGGGGAAACTTTGGGGAAAGGAGTGGGTACTGAAATAAATAAAGGATGATATATAGGATGAAAAAGTATGGGCAGCTGATTTTGGAGGAGAGAGAGAGAAAGAAAAATTAGTAATTCACTAATCACTCCTTAAGCGATATTTTAACTTTCAATTTTAATTTTGAGGCAATGATTGATTGGTAAGTAGTTATTAAATATTTGTTATTTTAGAATTTTAGGGTTTGTTTAGTAAAGCCATTTATAATAACTTTATTATTTGTAAAGAAGTTTATTAAGATTAAATATTTGTGATGTTTTAAAGTTTGTGAAATTAATATTTTATAAAAAAACCACAAAAATGTTTATTTCACAGTTTACTATAAAAAAAGGGTTTATAACTATATTTTATAAAAAAACCACAAAAATGTCATTATAAATAATCATAACAAACAAACCCTTAGACAATAAAAAAGTAGATACCTAAATAAATAAAGAATTTATATAATTTATATCAATATTTGCACATATTGATATAATGAGGTGAGTAGTTATTTTGGCTTAAAATGTGGTCAATAGTTATTAAATTGTATTTTAGAAAAAAATGTAATAAAAGGTTTATTAATTGCATCTCTTGTTTAAAATTCTAAAACGACACTTATTTTTTAACAGATGCGTATGAAACTACCTTTTTCGAAGGCATAAGTTAATCACATGATTATAAAAAGATTTTATTTTATTATATTATTTTTAAAAATTAATATTTTTTTTAAAAAATTAATATTTTTTTTAAAAAATTAATATTTTTCTTTAAGAAATAGTTTCTTGAATAAAAAATCTTAATATATATCCTATGAAAACGGATGAAATTATTGGTTTCGAATGATATAAAGTTTTGACATTTAGGGTAATATTCTAACGATTTTTCTAACATATATCCTAAGATCCCATATGTAGAAATTTTTGATTATATGTTAATTTTTTAAGATATTTTAATTTTTTTTAAATGGGTTCACCTTTCATTCTTTAGGATTTATATTCATAAATATGAATTCTTAACCTATATCCTAAGGACATAGGTTAGAAAAACCGATATTCTAATTTTAATAAGAGAGTTGGTAGAATTATACCACTACTGAATTTATAAAAGTATAATCTAGGTATAACTGTATAAGGTATGTGTATCAATATTATATTAATTTTGATTAGTCGATTCCTCACACCAAATGACTAGCCTATTTGTACACTCTACTCTACTAAATTGAGTCAATTTCTCGAATACGATTTAGGTCAACGGTAGACAATTGGTTGAATTGTTTTTTTTAGATCTTTCGCCCGGTTCGAATGACAATTATCACTCTACGAGTCTACGTCTGGACCGGGTTCTAGTTGACCACCTTTCAATAGGGTAGACCCTCCCAACAATAATAATTAGTGGTTAGAAAAATGCTAAATTTATTATGTAGCGTGGGAATGAAGAAAACTTTGGGTTTCAAATGTTTTTTTTGTTTGTTGTTGGTTTCGTTCTTAACATTTATGAGGATCTGTGCTCGACATATAGGGCCGAAGTGCTGTGGTTTTATCATTAAAAACGTTATTGAAGCAAATGGACATACAATAAATTTTGTCCAATTAACTATAATTATTATTCGTTTTTTTCGCTTGATATTTCTGAGGTATGACAAAATTCGTGAGGTATCCCAAATATTTACTTATTTCGCGCAGTACACCCAGATTTTTTTTTCCGCCATATGTCCAACCGTTAAATTACTAACCGTTCCGTTAGAAAAAAAAAAAAACCAAAAAAACTTGTCTTTCTCAGTCATCCCCCTCCATCATTGAACCACAAAAGACTTAGCAAGAACTCCTTGCTCCTTCAGCTTTAGGCACACATCATAAGCAGATACTGGAGATAAACCCTTGTTGTTGAGCTCTACATCATTGAATAATCCTCGCCCTCATACTTCCTTTATGAAGTCTGGAAACTCCTACTGAAGTAGTTTTAGAAGATGTCTTAGTAGTTAGTTCTTCTCCCATTTCAGCGGATCTGTACAACAGAGCAAGTCAAGATACCAAATTCTACAAACACAAGTGCGAGAGGTGTGGGCAGGTACAAAAGTAATCAACAGACTAATTCTGTTTGCATAATGTTGAGCACAAGAAAATTCGAACTCAACCTGATTCTTAGTACATGATCCATAACCTACACTTATTAAGCCTAACATCCTCTATAAGATCGACTACATGCAAGCATCAATAGCTTCTACCAAAAATTGATATCAAAATTTGATATTCAACGGTGATAATCTCACAAAAGGAAAGAAAATATATACCTCTCAACAAGTTTCTCTTCTAATAAAACATCTAATGAGGCGATTCCAACCATGCTTGCCAATGGATTTCCTCCAAAAGTACTGTAAAAACCTCGTAGCAAATTCCGACCCGGTTCAAACAAATATCGTCCAAGCATATTTGTCAAATTTACAGATCATCCAAGCATATTTGAATTGGTTTCAAAAAATCCCCAAAATCCCCAAATACAAAAAAGCCCTAAATTTCCCAAACCCTAAATTCCCATAACCATTTAAATTGGTTTCAATTCAAATCCAACTTGAAAGCTTACTTGACTCGAACCAAGAGATGAAGCTCGAACCAGGCGGAGATGGCGGATGACCGATGAGGTGCTGCGAACCAGGAGACGTCGGAGAGTGCCACCGAGAGAAGTGTCGTCGATGGAGGGCGAGCAGGATGGAAGGCCGCCAGGGAGCAAGGGTGGAGGGCCGCCGGAGAGCAAGGGTGGAAGCGAGCGAGGTGGAGGCGAGCAAGGTGGAGAAGGAGAAATTCCATGGAGGGGGTGAATGAGAAAGACAGTTTTTTTGGTTTTAATTTTTTTTCTTTCTAACGGAACTGTTAGTAATTTAACGGTTGGGCATATGGCGAAAAAAAAAATCAAGGATACCGCGTAAAATAAGTGAATGTTTGGGGTACCTCGCGAATTTCGCCATACCTCAGGGGTATCAGGCGAAAAAACCGATTATTATTTTATTAATATCCAATGTTGAATATATATATATGGGAGCCACATTATGCCATACGAAAATACAAGTGACTAAGTGAGTAGACTTTTCTGAAAATACAAAATTTTATAAAGTCAAAATAAAACATTGCAATCCTATATCAAATAAATGTGATTTGCGTACTTCATAGCTCTTTTCTTATTTCAATAAATTTTCAGAAGGTATTGTCCTTCTTTCACCAAAAATAAATAAATGCAATTTTTTTTGATTAAGTAAGAATTAGACTGGAAACCACATAAGAGCCGATTTCTCAGTCTATAGCATCCTTTCGGATGAGAATTACAAATTCTAAACTAGTTCGAATATCTTCCAAGGAACTAAGTTGGACCTCCTTAGCGATGAAGTCGGTCACCACGTTTGTTTCCCGGAAGACATGAGAAATCTGCACTGAAGATAAAAGTTGTAAAACACACAGGATATCAGAAATAATCATTTCAATATCCCATGGACAGTGCCAGATTTGGTTTAGGACATTCACAACGGTCATGTTATCGCATTCAAGTTGTATGTCGGTAATGCCTAATTCATAGGCCTTTACCAGGGCATTTCTTACCGCAAGCGTTTTCGTTTTTAATGGGGTTGAGGTACCACATTTATCCCCGAAGATAAAAATAGGTTCACATTTGTTGTTTCGGAAAATGTAGCCAAAGCTAGATTCACCATTCGTTTTTGTTGATCCATCAGTATTGATTTTAATAATTTTATCTGGAGGTTTTTTCCATTTTTTATTGGTCGTCTGAAGTTATTTGTTCTATGAGGTTTAAGTCTGTCATCTGCTAGGCAGTCAGGATTCCAGGTTTTCGTCTTATTTGAGTTCTCAATTTGTTGTTTGATATAATTCGGAACATCCTTGATGTGGTTGACATCATTATTTGGGCTTCCAAAGCTTTGTTGATTTCTATAGAATCAGATTCCCCACCAAGAAACCAGTAATTCTATAAATTGCAAGCGATCGGTTTTTTGTCGAATTTCATCAATGATTTCATTGATTTTTCTATTTGCTATGTTTATGGAAATAATAATACCATATGTGGATTGGTTCATAAATAAATGCAATTTGCTTGTTCCTCTAACTCTCTTTTTGGATTTTCACTGATTGCTGAATGTTTTTTCATGTCAACTAGTGTAATTCCCGTGTCAGGCATGTGTATTTATGTCATATATGTTAAATAAAATATATTAATAATTATTAAATTAATCTATATATTAAAAAATAAATCTAGATAATATTGATATTAAAATCATATTCGGGTCATAAATTTGTATCTTAATCATCTATTTAATTAGAAATTTTTAGATTTGTATATAATTAAAAAAAAATTGTAATCTTTGTCCTTGATTTGTATTTAAATTAGGAAGAGATTAGTGATAGATTTAGGATAAAAATCTTTGATGTATAATTTGATTTATTTTAAAAAAGTGATGTACAAATGACATGTAGCTGGTTTTAATAAGGGAGTGACATATGTCGATTTTAATGAGAGAGTGTCATGTGACATAATTAAGTTCTAGTTTATTAGATACTCCGTATATAGTAGATTGTTTTGATTGTCAATTCAATGATCCAAGATAAATCTGGAAAAAGATCAGGTGAGGATGGCTGATTATGGCAGGAATGAGGATGAATCCTGGTCGCTCCTTCTTTTCCCTCTCCATCTAATCTTGGCCGCTCCTTTTTTTTTCCCGTTTCGATAAAACAGAATTGGCCGCCATTGTTCCTTTCTCAACTAATTCTTCTCTTCTTCGTGGTAATTCGATCTTTGTTTGTTGCTCTCGCCGTTCTCTCGGCCGATCGTTTCAGTTATCTTTTTGTGTTGCCGCCGGTGTGCTTTCTCTCTGTTTTCGTTTTATTTTGTTGTGCTATCTGGTTATCTACTGTTCTTAGTCGACATGGTTACTCCTTCTACTGATTCAGGTATAGATCTGTAACTTGTTGTTGATTTGTTTGTTGTTTATGCTGAAATTCCAAATTTAGGTTTGTATACATTGCACTTCATTACACTTTCAACATAATCTCTCAATTTTTGGGATTTAGGTATGTGTTTGGTTGAAATTTAGGTATGTTCTTGGTTGAAATTAAGATCTGTGTATTGCAATTTAATCAGATTCAAAATTCACTAAATTCAGTGCCTCATGCACTTTCTTACTAGTTCATGCATTTTTGTCCACTGGTTCATGCACCTTTATTCTTTATTCTATGCACTTTATTTCAGTCAGTGATGCACATAACCTAACCATTGTTGATTGTGTGACTAATGCATAAAACTAACTACCTTATGCACTTTAGTCCATTGGTTCATGCACTTTTATTCATTGGGTCATGCACTTTCTTCCAGTCAGTCATGCACTTATTAGCTCATGCTCTATTATTAATTTCACTCTTTCTTTTGTCAGGAGATGAACATAAAATGAAGCATGATATTATATTTGTTTCCCCAAGCATTACTGCTGAATATATTATTCCTGAGTGCAATGATGCATTGAAGCCGTATCTTGGGCAGCTTTTCCCAACTGTTAATGACGCTATCGTCTTTTACAAAGCTTATGCAGCGACATGTGGTTTTACTGTTCGTGTTTTTTCTACCAAAGAAAAACAAGGATGTATCGCCGACTGTTATGTGGAAGTACCTTTGTTGTAACAGAGAAGGATACAAAGTCGTATCTCCATATTCTGAGTTCAACCAGGCTGTCCCGATAGATGGAGATTTTGTGAAAAGGAGGAGAATATCTAATAGATGTGGATGTGAAGCTAAGTGTTGGCTCAAGTATGAAGGTAATGATGGTTACCGTGTTACAAAATTGGAGTGTGGTCATACGCATGTTATGTTGGAGTTGTCTCATATGGTATTTTCAAAAGGAAAGAGGCAAGTGACTCCATTTCATCAAGAAATTATGATGAATTGTATTAAATCCAATATTGGTGTCACTAAGAGTTACAAAGTGTACAAGAATCTAGTGGGTTCATATGCTAATGTAGGTGCCACTGTTGTTGACTTCAAGAACTTTATGAGGGGTTTGAACTCATACATGGAAGGCAGTGATGCTCAAATGGTCATCAATGACTTTTTGAAGAAGAAAGAATGGTGTAATGCATATTACTTTGATTATGACGTAAACAAGGAGGGCCAGCTATGCCGTTTGTTTTGGTGTGATCCTATCAATCAGAAGAGTTTCTCTTATTTTGGTGATGTAGTGTCGGCTGATGCTACATACCAATTAATTAGGTAATTTTATTTTCATGCATTTACTTATGTAATATGATTTTATGTATTTCAAATGGTTTTCCCATATACCTTGAGTAACTCATGCACTTATAATGAGTAACTCATGCACCTATACTCATCAACTCATGCACTTATAATGAGTAATGCATGCACATACACTGAGTAACTCATGCACCTATACCTAGTAACTCATGCACCTATACCTAGTAACTCATGCACCTATAGTCAGTCACTCATGTACCTTTACTGAATCACTCATGCACTAACATGCTCAAACTCTTGCACCCCATATTGCAGATATAATATGGTGTTCATACCATTTACTGGAGTGGACAATTATAAGAGGTCTATTACATTTGCTGTTGCTTTGCTTTTGCATGAAGACATTGAGTCTTATGTGTGATTATTTGAGAATTTCAAGAAGGCGATGGGCCATGAACCTCATGTCATTATAACTGATCAAGCTGTATCTGTCAAGGCTGCTATTGAACGAGTGTTTACTCATTATGTCCACCGGTTGTACATGTGGCATATAATGATGAAGGTTGCTAACAAGGTTAAATTCCATCCAAATACAAATCCTTCTATCATTGATTCGTTCCAAAAGAAGTTCAAGAAGATTGTTTGGAGTGATGAACTTACTCCAATTGATTTTGAAAATGAGTGGTTCTCGGTTCTTGAAGAATTTGGTTTCCAAGGGCATGAGTGGCTAGGAGTAATGTTTGAACTACGGCGTTATTGGATCCCTGCATTTTTTCATGATGTGAGAATGTCGTCCCTATTGAGGACGACGTCAAGGTCTGAGAGTCAAAACAGTTTTTTTGGAAATTTTATAGGGTCTCAATCAACTCTAGTGGTGTTCATGATGCAGTATAGTAGTGCAATTGAATCGCAGCGGCATATTCAGAAGAAGTGTGATATGGATTCTGCTACTTGCACTCCACGGATGAAGACGCCTTACCAGTTTGAAAAGAACCTAGCAGCTATTTACACTATCAACGCATTTTATGATGTCCAGGAGGCGTTTGTTAGTGGTATGTATCATTGCATCCTTGATGAACTGAAAAAAGATGCTGATATCCATCACTTTAGGGTTGAAGATGAATTTGGTAGAATCTGTGCTGTTCAGAAAGTTGTTGCAAGGAATGAGTATCATTGTTCTTGCAATAATTTCCTCACTCTGGGCTTTCCTTGCCGACATATTTTCTTTGCTTTAAAGAATACTCATGCAACTGTTTTGCTTCCTACCCTCATCAACACTCGCTGGACGAAGCAAGCGATTCTACAACCAATTTTTGAAGTGGATGGTGCAGTGTATGATGCTAGTGTTCAAATTGATGAAAAGAAGCGGTTGTTGGCTGAAGTGATGACATAAATGTACTCTTGTGTTGACATTGTTGGTGATGACATGGATAAATTGAAAGACTTTTTAGCTATTTTAAAGAAACAAAAGGCTGCACTCACAAGGTCACAAGTAGTTGATCCTTCTTCCTCAACATCAGCTAGCAACTATAAGTTTGAGAAATCTATAGGCCCGTTACCGGATCAAGTGAATGTTCATCCTCCTGAAATGGCAAAGAACAAGTTCAGGAAGATGCGCATTAGAAGTGGCCAAGAGGTTGGAATGGAAAATTCCAGGAAGAAGACAAGATTATGTACTATTTGTAAAAGGTCGGGACACAACATCACGACTTGTCCTCAATATGTTAATTAGGTGGTTCAAATTTTCGATGTATTCAGATATTAAGTAATGCACTTATATATACTCACTCATGTACCAAAATACAGTGACTCATGCACTTTCCACATACTACACATGCACCAATACAAAATTACTAATTCCGTTTCATGTTCCAACACATAATAATTCATGCACTTTTACATATTAACTTATGCACCAACAAACAATGACTCATGCACTCCGTTTCACTTAGTCAAGCACTAGCATGCTCAATATTCAACGCTTGAATGAGCTGTGACTCACTAGCACCTCCAACTCACACCAGCCATATCAAAATAGTAGCTAGTTGTGTGAGTGGGTCATAGTTCAAACAAGCGATGAATTATGAGCATTTATCTTTCAATGAGAAACACAGAAGAAGTGAAAACCACAAACACTTAATCAAATTTTCCTGAAAACCAAACTTGTCTTGCAAACAAACAAATACTTACTGTTTCCTGAAAACATTCAAACCAAATTCCTACAACCATTACCTAAATTGTTCACTAGATTACCCAAATTACATTGAAACATTCCTACATCCTATTCTTTTTTCCACGCCCACAACCACGCACAGCTGCTGTTTGTTGTCTGATTTCCCGAGCGCTAGAACCAACTACATTTCCAGCTTTCTTCTCTTGAATAATTTGTTCAACTCTAGCCTTCCTTTCATTAAACTCGCTGGTTAGGAGGGCATAACAATACTTGATCCTAAGCTTTGCCAACTGGCTTTTGTCTCCCATATTCAGTTTAGACTTTCAGCTTGACAGTTCATTGCCCATATATGTCTCCATGTGTCTTATTAGAAAGACTCCACAGTCAACTTTGTTGTGTTCATCCCTCCATTTCATTTGCAGCCTTTCACATGGGACATTTGCAATGTCTTCAATTGCTTTTGCTTTGGCTTCCATATCATTATTCCTGAAGAAATTGACCATCATAGTTCTCTGCACAAATAAAGCGGTTACATTCTATCACATTTCTGTATATGAAAACTTTTAATTGTTATAAAATCATTATACTCAATGTCTACGCACCACCGCAATGGTACTTTTCCATACTTGTCATCGCCCCCACTTGATGAGTTGTCTATGATATGGAAACTTGGGTTCTTGACATTTATTGCAATCAAATAGTAATGCCCATGGTCAAGAATTGGGCAAAAGAACTGTACAAGTAAAAGAAAAGCATATTGTAAGTTATCTAATAACAACATGGACTTACTCATGCACATTAATGCAGTTATCATGCACATATATCCACCCCCTCATGCACTCACAACTATTCCTTCAAATTAACTCATTGATTCACCCAGAAACACTAGTTCATGCACTCTACAAACAATACTTCATGCACCTGCAAGCATTGGTCCATGCACTTTTGTACACTGTCTCATGCACCAACATACAATCACTCATGAACTTTAACCTACTAACTGATGCATCAATAATAAATAACTCATGCACTTTTATAAACATACTCATGCACTAACATACAATAATAATATGTTTGCCCTATATCATAATCCCAAATGGTGTAAAAGCTGAGTGTAAGATAATTACCACATCAACATTTTTAACTGTGTAGTTTTTGTTCTTAAAACCCTTGACAACAACAAATATTGCTAGCATTGTCTCTGTGAATAGGGTAAATCTCTCCTCCAGTGAGTATAATGAGTCAACACAAGTAAAAGCATGTGAATACCAAAAATTGGAAATTAATAAATTAGAGCATCAATTAACATAATATTGTTGCAAAGAGCTGTGACTTACCATAGCCATTGATGGTAGAAAGAATCTCAATGGTGACATACGACCCCTATATGCTTCATTTTCATTTAACATGACAGTAAAAACATCAATTAATTGACTGTCTACTTCAGCATTTTCAGTCAATGTAATCAAGTCTTTTTTCTTAAGAGCGCTATCATCCATTCGGAAAACTTCATCACTGCAACACATTAAAAAAAATCAATTCGTTAACTAGCTACATGTTATTAAATTTTGTAACCAAATTCATATAATTAAATATGTACTTACTTTTCCCCTCCTTCAGCAGTTATCCAATTGTAAAAGATCTTTTCATCAGTTGTTGTTCTTTCTGAAATGTTAACTTCTCTCTCTTTAAATGGTGAAACTGTGTTTTCAGCAGGAAAAATGTTCCTTTTCTCTGATGGTCTAGCTTCAAGATTTGGATCAGAACTGCACACAAATTTCACCTGACATTCACAAGTTTTTTAATTAGGAAATTGTTTAAAATCAATACCACTTAGTTAGACAATGAATAATTCACATATAAACATCTTGTTTTCTATACCTTTTTTGGTTGAACATCTTTCTTATTTATATTAGCCTCTTGGACTTTTCCTTGGTGATGTTCTCCTACAACACATACACAAAAAAAAGAGTTAATAACAGATGGATACAATAGATATGCCTCATGCACCAAAAAGCATTCATTCATGCACCAATATTCATTAGCTCATGCACCCACAGTCTTTTGAGTCATGGATCCCACCTATGTAGTTTCTTATGCACCAACATAAAAATGATTCATGCACCAACAAGTACTCACTCATGCACCAACAATGATCCCATCTATGTAGTCATGGATCCCATAGTCTTTCACTCATGCATCCAACATAATCACACAAATTTTTTGTAAGTCTTTTACCTATTCTCTGTCCTTCTTTTCCTTTTCTAACACAACCTCTTTCCCCCTTGTTATTCGTGCAACCACCTCTTCCTTCTCAGTCTCCTTCTCTTGATCTACCTCCTTGTCCTTTTGTTGTACAATCTTTTCGGCCTCCTTGTCCTCTTGAGCTACTATATTTTCCATCCCTTTCTCTGTTTCCATTCCTTCCTTCTCGGCAACGTCCTCCTTCTCTGTCTCCTCTGTCTCTTTTTCTTTGTTGTTCTCCTTGTCCTTCTCAACAACGTCCTTCACAACAACGTCCTTCTCAAAAACCACCCCTTCTCCATCAACCTCCATGTGAACAACATTCTCATTAGCATCTTGCACCTCATTCTCAATAGCAGTTTGGTTTGCCAATTCCTCCTTCAAAAAATAATATGTTTGTTAGAAACTCTATTATATGTAACCTCAAACTTTATATACAATCATTTTAAAGGCGATTTACTTGTGTATTCATTGATGATAGTCCTAAGTCAAAACTAGGGATTTTTGGACCCATCTGCAATAATAAAGAAAAAGCATCGGTGTCAAACACTAAAGCTTAATGTCATTCATGAAGAATCATGTACCAAATAATTTTGTAGAGTCGCTTACCCTCTTGTCTCCATCAGCATTGCTTGTAGAAGCCCCCCCATTTTCTTTTGTGATTCTATCAATAAAATCTGAAAAGCTTGGAATAAACATGTTTCCGCTGTGTTCTTTTTGTTCATTAATTGTCTTCTCAACCTCCTCCATGCAGTTCACAGCTAAATCCCAGAATTCAGTATCTTGGGTTGCTTGTTGATCTTCCTCCTCAAACACCTCATCTTCAATTCTTGAGGTAAGCCTTACATTGATAATTTTCTCAGCTTGGTTGTTCACTGTTTGTAAGACACTGCTTCTTTTCAGTTGTGGGGGGATTTGTTTCTTCTTCATTAAAACTGCTCGTACACTTCGAGCCATGCCTTCTATCTCTCTCAAGTAATCCTCCATGAAAGCCTTCGTTTGCTCGTCTGTTTCAACTAGATTTATTGGTTGAGTTGGAACTTCAACATTTGCTTCTTGAGCTTCATTCACAATCCTACTCCCGCTTGCTTCTACATGGTCACTAAAGGTTGGTCTATTTAGTAGAAATCCGTTCCCAAAACCACCATGCAGGATCTCCTGATCCTCCCTATCCTTCAACATCCTCGTGTTCCAGTTCCTGATTATTGGGAATTTTCTTTGTACATTTAGACCTTTCCACTTAAGTCTGTCGACGTAAATCAACTGGAAAACATAATTCAAAAAGAAATTAGTCATAGAATAGTTGTAAAGCATACACCTATATTACTAGATAATGATTGACTCATGCACTCATATTCACTGACTCATGCACACAAATATATTCATGCATCTAGAAACAAATTTACTTATGCACCAACGTTCATTAGCTTATGCACCTATAAACACTTACTCATGCACCAATCCTCTTTCAGTCATGCACCTATACAAATAGTCCATGCATCTACACACTCTTAACTCTTGCATCTACATACACATACCAATGCACCTACACATATAGTTACTCATGCACCATCACACACTAAGTTATGTACCTAGAAACACTTACTCATGCACCAACCCTCTTTCAGTCATGCATCTACACACATTAACTCATGCAGTTATGCAATCAAAACACCAAAATGAGAATATTTACCTGCAGTAAAAGCAAGCTCCATTGAAAGTCTTTTTTTCTTTATTTGCCCATGCAACAGAGCAATCAATAAGTGCCTTGTAGAAAAAAGAGCTCCAATTGAAGTTCCTTATTTGATCAACATTCTCCAGCAATTGAAGAACCTTCAAGTTTATTTTCCCACTGGAATAAGATTGAACAATTGTGTTGACAAACAACAGAATAAAATATCTCTTAAACCATGGCCCTCCATCATATTTTTTCATTTTATTCAAGATGTCGGTCGCTGTCAGATTCTTGATATCCCTCCCTGGAAAATCAGTTGTCAGTCTTTGCAGAATCTCTTCATTTGTAAGTGCTTTAGGTAACTCAATTTCAACCTCTCCCTTTGGAACGCCGAGATAATCATATCCATCAGTCTCTGTAACTGGTATCTTTCTCCCATCAGTAAGTTTGATTGTAGAATTCAGAGGGTGAAACCTGCTACAGACATACTGGCCTAGCCGCATAGGCATGTCTTTGATATCCCAGTGAATCACATTTTGAAAGCCCATTTCCTCTATATCATTTCTCTGGTAGGGGTTGAAATCACATTTTGAAAGCACGTACGTGGTAATAACAGACGGCGATGTTCTACACACCAACATTCTGTAGTCCTTCCTCAGTTCTAGTATCCCTCCTATGTTCCCCACCTTAGGGATCTTGGATTCTAAAATAAATACCTTCTCCTCCTTCTCTCTATTGCCCCTTACTTGTTTCTTTGGATTCTTTGTTTTTCTCTCCTCATGAATCTCCATCTTGGCTTTCCCTTTTTCTGTCTACAACAACTTTTTCACCAACATCCTTCTTTTCTTCTACAACTCTTCTCTCGATTTTAAAAAGCATTTAAGCAATAGGTATATCCTCGTTATCACTGTTATCTTCATTTAAGACCCTTGGCTTTTTTGATTTCTGAGGGCCTTTTGCTTGGCTCTTTTTTCTTTTCTCTGTGTTCAAAACTCAAAAGCATTAGATATTAATTAACAAATGCATGTTGATTAAAAATTAAAGAGATATGATGACCATTAGCTTACCAGCCAGAGGAGTGGGAGGTTGTGCATCTACATGCATTGTAGAAGGTTGCACATTTTCTTGTGCTTCACTCTCTGTTAATTCATGGTGCATAAGAATTTGTTCATGCACACATTTTTAAACACAAGCACAAGCACTTATTCATGCACCTTTACAAACATACTCATGCACCAATAAACAATCACTCATGCACTTTCACAGTCTCAGTCACAAGCAAAAACACTTATATATGCACCTTTACAAACACACTTATGCACCAATAAACAACCACTCATGCACCTTCACAAACATACTCATGCACCAACAAGTAATTACTCATGCAATCTCACATATTAAGTCATGCACCAACACATACCAACTCATGCACCAACAAGAAATCACTCATGCACTTTCACAAACATACTCATGCACCAATAAGAAATAACTCATGCACTTTCACAAACATACTCATGCACCAATAAGAAATAACTCATGCACTTTCACTTATTAACTCATGCACCAAAACATATCAACTCATGCACTTACAATCAATTACTCATGCATTTATATTACTATTTGACTTACCAGTGTCTATATATTTTTGTGATCTTGTTACTCTTTTGGTTATTGATGGTGATGGCGAAGTTGTTGATACGGGGTTAGCCGTGTAGAAGATGGATCTAGGCAACGGATCTCAAAACAAAAGAAAACACAAGATTAGAACATTGGCGGAAGTGAAACTAATGGAAAAGATAATAGATAGAACCAATAGAAACGACGAGAAAACCCGCTTGCTTGATAGCAAGGAACCTTGTCGAATGATCTACCAACCCGATCTCTACAACGCCACACAACCAAGAATCGCTGACGAACTTGGAGCACGGAGAGGATTGCTTATGAAGTACGAAATCACCAACTCCAGAGGGACTTGACAAAGACGAAAACAACTAAGCAGGAAAGAACAATCGATTGAGACTCTCACGGGGAGCCGAGTTTTCAAAGCAAAAACCAAGCTCTGTTTTTGTGTTTTAACAATATGAGAAATCTGACTAATGAAGAAGACAAGGGCGCCTTAAATACCTAAGAGGTGGCCGGCCCTAGCTTCCTAAAATGGGCTACAATTGTTCCAAAAATACCCGAAAATAGAAAGCTGAAAATAAATAAATAATAATCCTAAAAATATCCAATACAGAAATTAATAAGATTAAACATATGTAACGTTGACCAATAAAGTCAACGCCTTGACTTTGGACTTGTCCTCTTCGTCATGTGATACATCATGTGCCATAAACGTCTCCAGCTCTTGACGTAGTTCCTTCAATCTTGACCTAGTAATCGGTCCATCAAAGGTTGGCACTAATGGCGGGGATGATTCCTCATCATTCTCCCCTTCTTGAAAAGGACTCGTCCTCGAGTCATCAACATCAGCGGCTGCATAAGGGGTAAGATCACCGACATTGAATATCGGGCTCACGCCATAGTCATCGGGCAGCTCCAACACATAGGCATTGTCGCCTACTTTCTTCAGCACCTTGAACGGTCCATCACCTCTGGGAGACAGCTTCGACTTTCTCTGGTCCGGGAACCGCTCCTTGCGCAAGTGTAGCCACACCAAGTCGCCGGGCTCGAACAACACTTGACGCCGGCCGTGATTAGCTCGGGCTGCGTTCTTCACTGCAGTAGCTTCCAAACGAGCCTTAGTCCGCTCGTGCAGCTCCTTCATGAACTCAACCTGTCTATCAGCATCAAAGTCTGCTCGTTCCGGTAAAGGCAACGGCTTAAGATCCAAAGGGGTTAGGGGATTCAAACCATACACACATTCAAAAGGTGACATATTAGTAGAAGAATGAATAGTCCTATTATAAGCAAACTCAACATGTGGTAAGGCTTCTTCCCAACTTTAACAGCCC
Organism: Rheum nobile; assembly: GCA_027886185.1. Classification (NCBI taxonomy): domain Eukaryota; kingdom Viridiplantae; phylum Streptophyta; class Magnoliopsida; order Caryophyllales; family Polygonaceae; genus Rheum; species Rheum nobile. The sequence continues at coordinate 1,889,034 of WOAB01000179.1, read as the reverse complement.
TAAGGATAGTACCCAATGTACGGTTAGTGACCTCAGTTTGTCCATCTGTCTGGGGGTGACTAGCAGTAGAGAACAACAACTTAGTACCAAGTTTACCCCACAAAGTCTTCCAAAAGGACCCGAGCATCCAAAGTAGTTAAGAGTGTATGTCTCCTAGAAAGGGCATCAGCTACAACATTATCCTTTCCTTTCTTATACTTAATCACATAGGGAAATGTTTTAATGAATTCCATCCACCTACCATGCCGCCTATCCGACTTATCTTGACTCCTAAAATGCTTTAAGGACTCATGATCAGTTTTAAGCACAAATTCTCTAGGCCAAAGGTAGTGTTGCCAAGTTTTCAGCACTCTAAACAAGGCATATAATTCCCTATCATAAGTAGAATAATTCAAGCATGCACCTTTCAACTTCTCAGAAAAGAAGGCAATGGGCTTACCTTCCTGCATGAGGACTCCTCCAATACCAATGCCAGAGGCGTCACACTCTACTTCAAAGGGGCGAGTGAAGTCAGGCAGAACCAACAATGGCGCGTGTGTCAAACGATCCTTGAGAGTCTGGAACGCCTGTTCTTGAGCTTCACCCCAACGGAATGGAGTATTCTTCTTTGTGATCTCTGTCAGCGGGGCTGCAATGGTGCTAAAATCTCGAACGAACCTCCTGTAGAAGCCAGCCAGGCCGTGGAAACTACGCACGTCACCTAGGTTCCTCGGGGTCGGCCAGTCACGGATGGCTTGCACCTTCTCTTGATCCACTTGCAGTCTATGAGCACTCACTACAAAACCAAGAAACACAACTCTGTCAGTGCAAAAATCACACTTCTTCAGATTTCCATACAACTGTACAACTCTGAGAGTGGATAAAACTTCCCTGAGGTGCTCTGCATGTGCTTCCAAAGATTTACTGTAGATCAGAATATCATCAAAGTAAACTAAAACAAATCTACCAATAAAAGATCTCAAGACATGATTCATAAGACGCATAAAAGTAGAGGGGGCATTAGTCAAACCGAAAGGCATAACAAGCCACTCATACAAACCAAACTTCGTCTTGAATGCTGTCTTCCATTAGTGCCAACCTTTGATGGACCGATTACTAGGTCAAGATTGAAGGAACTACGGTTGATGGATTCTTATCATAAGCCTTACGCTCATAGACGTACCTTTGTCGACTCGGAACGAAGCCAATTGGAGCCGAGAGTGACCCGAGGGAGCGGAAGGGTTCGGAAAAGAGGGGAACGGGACGGCTCGACTGAGGACAACTCGGGCAAGGTCCGGCCGGGTTGCGGGTGGGGTCAGGCCGGGTGGGGATCGACTGAGCGGAACCCGGGCAGGACCCGGTCGGGTGGAGGCCGGGTGGTGGCGACTGAGGAGAACTCGGGTGGGACCCGGTCGGGTTTGGGCTGGGTCGGTGGCAGGTACGTGAGGGCTGGGTTAACTGAGGCTCACCCGGTCTGGACCCGATCGGGTTGTGGCCGGGTACTGTTGCGGCGGCAAAGAGGTCCGAAAAAAATCTGAAACGGAACCCTAATTTTATTTTTTTTATTTCAAAAAAAAATTCTGAAAAAATTCTCAAAAATCCCAGATGCCTTTTTCTCTTTTTTTTTTGTTTTGGAATTTCGATAATGCTGTTTTTTTTTTTTGTGTGTTTTGATATAATTTTCTTTTAGGCAACTTGTTTTTCCTGGGATATTACACCATAAAGATAAAATAAAATCTCTAGAAAATCAAGCACGTATCTTGAAGATTACCAAAATTGAACAACCGGATCTCTGGCGCGCACGAACCTGGACGCCGTCGTGTCTTGCTCGCCAAGCTAGGGTTCGAACAACAATGGTGGAAGGGGGGGCCGAAATTTTTTTGGTGATTTTTGGACGGTTTTGGTATGTTTTTGTGGATCCTCGTAGTCACAATCAACCGCAACGAACTCCTTTCCAAGACAAAGAAGAGCAAACAATCAGTCAGACTAACAATTTACTAATGTGACTCAAACAAAGAAATTCAATTGACGATTGAAAACAGGAAGATCCATTTTTTGATAATGAATCTGGAACCGTCAAAGGTGATCCGAAGCCGCAAAGCTCTTGATACCAATTGATACGGGGTTAGCCGTGTAGAAGATGGATCTAGGCAACGGATCTCAAAACAAAAGAAAACACAAGATTAGAACAATGGCGGAAGTGAAACTAATGGAAAGGATAATAGATAGAACCAATAGAAACGACGAGAAAACCCGCTTGCTTGATAGCAAGGAACCTTGTCGAACGATCTACCAACCCGATCTCTACAACGCCACACAACCAAGAATCGCTGACGAACTTGGAGCACGGAGATGATTGCTTATGAAGTACGAAATCACCAACTCCAGAGGGACTTGACAAAGACGAAAACAACTAAGTAGGAAAGAACAATCGATTGAGACTCTCACGGGGAGCCGAGTTTTCAAAGCAAAAACCAAGCTCTGTTTTTGTGTTTTAACAATATGAGAAATCTAACTAATGAAGAAGACAAGGACGCCTTAAATACCTAAGAGGTGGCCGGCCCTAGCTTCCTAAAACGGGTTACAATTGTTCCAAAAATACCCGAAAATAGAAAGCTGAAAATAAATAAATAATAATCCTAAAAATATCCAATGCAGAAATTAATAAGATTAAACATATGTAACGTTGACCAATAAAGTCAACGCCTTGACTTTGGACTTGTCCTCTTCGTCATGTGATACATCATGTGCCATAAACGTCTCCAGCTCTTGACGTAGTTCCTTCAATCTTGACCTAGTAATCGGTCCATCAAAGATTGACACTAATGGCGGGGATGATTCCTCATCAGTTGTATTTGTAGTAACTGGATCTAGTTGTTCTGTTTTAGCTTGAGATGTGGTTTTTATTTGAGTTTTGATTGGTGATGTAAGCTGGACTGGTATTTGACTAATGATTATTGTACCATATCTTAACTCCTTCACTAGATGGGGTGGATTTTTGTCATCACCATGCTGACTTTTTCCTACATATTATACACATAAATCATTCCTAATGGACAATATTATTCACATAACCACATGCTAGAGCAAAAGCACCGAGTCATGCACTTTTTAATGATCTATTCATGCACATAGTTATATTCAGTCACATACATAGAAGCAAGTTCAAATCAGAGTATTCTCTATCATCATAAACTTTTGCGATTATGTATTTAGACAGAAATCTCTACATCTACCTTTGCATACTGTATAAAATGCATACTTATTCATCAACTGAACAACTTATGCACCTACAATCAAAATATTGTGATGAAAATATACCTTGTGTTCCACTCGCAATCTTAGACCTCATTTTCTTCTTGTTTGTTGTTGATTATTCTTCTTCTTTGTTGTTTTAGGTTGTTGCTTTGTGTAGATGCAGCCGAAATCGCGATGATTCACCTCTTAATGCTTTGAAATCACGACGGAATCGCTTGGAACTCTTCGGTTGCCTCTTCTAGGGTTTTGTGAAGTTCAAATCGCCTCTATTCTTCTTGCTTTTGCCTCGAAAATGCTTGAGAGATCCTTTGTAGGTGCAGCGGAAGGTTGATTTGAGCAATTGAATGAGAGAGTCGAGAAGAGAGCGAACGGTTTTTGGAAGCCCGCTATTTTTCAATGCTTTTAATTTCATTTGGGAGTAAATGCTTTATATATGCGCGTGAATTTGGACATTGCACGCGCGGGGCCCACACCTCCTACAAAGTAGCTTCTGGCCTTTTGATCAACTATATCCTACGGATGGAGTTGATCCTTATTCCTTCTCTAAGAGGGCTTCCTCGCCAGAATTTCGCCCGATAAATCTGACTTAAAGCTTCGAATTTTTATCTTATTAAAAAGTAAAAATAAATATGGCAAAAATTACACAAATTGAATATGGATGTAAATATTATTTTTTTCCCAAAAATTAAATGGCATTAGACCTGGTATCTACAATTAATGTACAACATATTCATGTAAACTTCGTATGGGGAAACATATTGAATTAAATTGAATAAGAATATAGTCCTATAAAATTTAGGGTTTTTTGCAGGAAATCACCCGTTATATGTCACTATTTGCACGAAACCACCCGTTATATCGATATTTATTTTAAACCACCCAATTATCTATCTCCGTTAACGCAAAACCACCCAGACCCATCTGCCGTCCACTTTGCCGTTTAAATGTGTAAAATGTCCCTTTTGCCCTCACTTTTTTTTTTAAATTAGCGGGCTTCTACCAGGCTGAACGAGACGATAACGATAATTTGGTTGAATATCTCTTTCTCCCTCCCTCCAGTCCGCTATTTGCCCCAGAAAGAGAGCGAATGCAAGGCGATCTTCAATTTCGTCATTGTGGTTCATCGTGGGTGATTTCTGGGTGAATTTTGGAAATTTGGGGTTTAGGGTTCTCAGTTTCTCAGTGTTCTAAGGGGAATTTGGGGTTTAGGGTTGTCGAAGTTTCCAATTTTGGGTTTAGGGTTCCAAACTGGAATTTGGGGCTTTTCCAAATTCGGGAATTTGGGGCTTGTCAAGCACTGTTGGTGGTGGAGGTGAAGAAGCTGCTCACGAATAACGGGCTATCCAGTTGGAAGTGGCACTCAAGGAGTGCATGAAGCAGCTAAGATTTGTTGGAGAAGAGAAAGAACAAAGAATCCGTGACGTTGTTTCAAAGCTGGCCAAGGATTATGATGAGAAGAGACTCGTCTTTGAAGAGGAGTTGAACCAAAAGGCAACCAACGCAAACGCTGACTTGAAGGAGGCGCTGACTCGGTTAGAGTCAATAGAGAAACGCAACGCTTCACTCAAGTATGAACTCCAGGTGCTTGAGAGAGAGCTTCAAATCAGGAACGAAGAGAAAGATTTCAACCGCCAAACGTCCAACGCAACCCACAAGCTGCACCTGGAGAACGTGAAGAAGATTGCAAAGCTGGAGTCTGAGTGCCAGAGACTCCGTGTCCTCGTCAGGAAGCGGTTACCGGGTCCTGCTACCATGGCTAGGATGAAGAACGAGGTCGAAATGCTGGAGAGCAGCCCTATAAAGAAGATCAATCTGCTGTTGGACAAGCTTCATGCTTTGGAGGAAGATAATAAAACTCTAAGGGAAACCCTTGAGAAGAAGACGAACGCGCTTCAGATTCTCGTCATTTAAACGATATATCATCAGTTTCAAAATGACCATATATACCCCTTAATTTAAAAAAAATGAGGGCAAAAGGGACATTTTACACATTTAAACGGCAAAGTGGACGGCAGATGGGTCTGGGTGGTTTTGCGTTAACGGAGATAGATAATTGGGTGGTTTAAAATAAATATCGATATAACGGGTGATTTCGTACAAATAGTGATATATAACAGGTGGTTTCCTGCAAAAATCCCTAAAATTTAATTCAATTAAATACATGAAATCAGATGAAATTAAAGTAATGAACCCCAAACCTAAAGAATTGATGGGGGTGCTTCCGTGCTTGGCATCATCGGCGCCGCTGCCACCGACGGCAACCACGTCAAGGCACGTGCACCTTGCGTTGCACCCCTCAATTTAATCCTATGCTTTTATATTATTTAATTTTACTTGTATATAAATGCACCCCTTAATAACGTTTTATTGCAGATTAATTAAGAGATTAATCAAAAGCTTATTCGGTTGACGTGCGCGGAAGAAATTTGGACGGATGTTACGTTAGCATTTGATTGATTATAAGTGTACGTAGCGTATCTTTATTCTTCGTTTTCTTCCAACCAAAGCAAACCGTTATAATAATGTATAAAATCAATTTGATTATTGCTTAAGACCAAACTTTGTTGTACTGACATAAAAAAATAGCACAAGTAAATAAATTGAATTCTTCACGAGAAAAAGATGGTTACCATAAAATGCATTGAAACCACTGCAGTACAGAATCGGTTAGTGGATGAGGGCATTTTTTGAGTTTTTATAAAAAAAAATCCATCTTAGAGTATCGGCATTTTTTTATCGTTTGATCGGATAAAACCGTTTTATTATTTAAAATCGAGTATTGGAGGATTCCTTTAATGACTCTCTCGATTCAGTATTTCTATACGTAATACGTCCCGTTAGAAAATTTAAGATGTCGCTACTTTTTAAAAAATAAATGAAAAGTAATGCTAGAATTGTTAAACTACTTAATAATTTGTCTTAGTCACTGATGACAGTGATGAGTGACTAGTGAGTATTCATCATTCGAAGGAATAGATCATGTTTATATTATATATTTTGTCTATGACTTTAATAAGATTATAATCCATTATTAGGTCCATGTACGTACGTAGAATACAAGCAAGATCCAAAGATTAATATAAAATTATGATACAATATATAGAGAAGTTGAAATTGATAGCAATGTATCACCAATAACTTTAAAAAAAAAATGCATATAATACCTTTACGTGAAAAAATCAAAGGGGACCAATTTCCCATTTGGTTTGGTTCTTTATTGGTATAGTTAATAGTTGCTATCATCTAGTTGGCTAGTTAAATTATCGAAACATGTTTATTTAATATATATACACAAAATGTAATAGTTCTCATATATGCTGCTTCTTTTTTGATGAAAATATAAGCTGCTTCTAATGAGTTAATTTCCAATAAGTTAATATTTTCTGGCTTTGACATCTTCTAAAAAACATATAGGTTTTTTTTTAACAAAACGTACCACCGTTTTGTAAAAGTATTCATATATGTGTCAAATAATTGTGACCAAGTGTTCCAAAGTAAATTTTCATAAATTTTAAATATTTCAAGAAACATTATTAAATACATGTGTTTGGTTAATTTTTTTAATCGAAACTTTCAAATGTTCTAATTCCTAAAAAAACAGTTCTTGTAAAATAGAGAATTATTTAATATTATTTTAATTTAAAAATTGATGAGTTTGAAAAATGATAGTGATATATTTTTAGAGATACTTAAGTATATTAAAAGTATCTTATCTCATTTATTATATATTTTTTATTAATATTTTACTGATACTTACATTCACTTATTATTTATTAATGAGCTTGATTATCCCTTTTTCTAGTCTCTCGAATAAGGTCATCCTAATAATTTAAAACACTTATCTTTATCTTTTAAATGAGATAAAATGATACCAATTTTTTTTTTGATACAGTAAGAATTAGATTGAAAATCACAAAAGACACGGTTTCTCAGTATATAGCATCATTGCGGATGAGAACTAAAAGCTCTAAACTTGCTCGAATATCTTCCAGAGAATTCCGCTGACTCAGCTTCGCGATGCAATCGGCCGCAACGTTTGTTTCTCGGAAGACATGACAGATCTGCACTGAGGAAAACAGTTGTAATAAACAAAGGATATCAAAAATTCAAATTTCAATATCCCATGGACAGTGCCAGATCTTATTCAGGACGTTTACTATTGTAAGGTTGTCGCATTCCAGTTGAGTATTAGGAATACCCATTTCAGTTGCTTTGATTAAAGCATTTCTAACCGCTATAGTTTCGATTTTTAGGGAGGTTGATATTCCACATTTTTCACCAAATATAAGGAGAGGTTTACGTCTACTATCACGAAAAATAAACCCATAACTAGATTCGTCATTCGTCTTCGTGGATCCATCAGTATTAATTTTAATTATATATTCTGGATGTTTTTTCCATTTTTTCAAAAGTCGCTTTTTTTGGGGGTACGTTATAGACTTGTAGTTTTGGGGAAAGAATCAGCCAAACAGTCTGGATTCCATTTTTTGGTCTTCTTCCAATTGTCAATTTGATTGTTTATGTACCGTGGTATATCTTTTATCGGTTCATTATTATTATTTGTTCTGTCGAAGCTTTGTTGGTTTCTATAAAACCAGATGCCCCACCATGATACTGCTAGTTTAGTGAATTGTGATCTGTCCGTTTTATTTCGGATTTCCTCAATAATCTCATCAATTTTTTTAGTTTCAATGTTTAAAGATCTTAAGATGTTATAAGTTTGTTTGTTCATTTTTTCTATAGTTTTCAACGTGTGGTTACACTAGAATAAGATGTGATTAGAATCTTCAGTTAATGAATTGCACCTAATGCAACCTTGTGGAATTGCCACACCTTTTTCAGCTAATCTTGATTTGGTCGGTAGGTCATTTCTTAAAATTTTCCAAAGAAAATTTTTAACTTTTGGATAGGTGTCCAGTTTCCAAATCCATGAGAGATCATATGATGTATATCTTTTTTTTTTTATGAGCATATCCATAGCTGATTTGGTTGAGAACCAACCATTTTTTTTGGCTTCCCAATATATTATGTCATGAATATTGTTTATAGGTATTGGTGTAAAGATAATCTGTTTAACTAAATTCTATGATAAATATTGTTCAATCATTTCTTTGTTCCATCTATTATTTGGAAGCATAAAATCTGCAACTAAGGCAGTTTTATTTGAGATATGTTGCATGTCAATGATGTCACAAAAGGGGATTGTAGATAATCATTTATCGGTCTATAATCTAATGGTCCTACCATTTCCCACTTGCCAAATAAGTCATGTTTTGAAATCATCAATGATTTCACACATTTTGGATCATTGCCAAGAACATTGTCATTTCTTTTCATACTATAGTATATTTTCAGTTTTTTAATATTTTTCAGTGATAACTTTGACTCAGAAATTATCCGGTTCAGCCAAGATTTTCCATAATAATTTAAATTGTAAGGTATTATTCATATCCTTTGATTTTCTCAATCCTAGTCCGCCTAGTTCGGTTGGTTTGCATATTTTATTCCAACATATCACAAGTTTGTATGTATGGTCTTTGTTCCAGGAAAAAAACCTCTATTTAGTTTATCAAGTTCATTATGGGTTTGAGTGGGTAACATAAAGCTTTGCATAAGGTAATTTGGCCGTGATGCAAGATTCGCTTTGATAAGAGTTGTTCTGCCTACTTGAGATAGAGAATTAGCCTTCCACTTTGTTAATTGTTGTTGAGTGCTAATTAGCAGATCAACAAATGTATTAGAGTTGACTCTGCCATTAATAATAGGGCATCCTAGATATTTGTCAAGGGAAGTCATATTTGTAATTGTAAGAGTTCCCTGTATCGCTAATTTTTTGGAGTTTGTTACTTTCTTTGTCACCTGGAAAGCAGATTTATGAAAGTTTACTTTCTGACCTGAAATTTTGCAATATTCATCTAGAATATTCTTGATATCCTTACAGTTTTCTTGCTTTGCTTTGGAGAATATCATAATATCATCCGCAAAAGCCAAGAAAGGGATTCGAGTTCCCAATCTTGGGTTGGAATCCAATGGGGTTTCTTGGTCTATCCGCCTCTTTTTGTAATTTTCTCGCTAAAATTTCAGCTCCTTGGATAAAAAGGAACGGGGATAGTGGATCTCCGTAGCGGAGGCCTCTAGTTGGTCTAAAGATTTCCGTCGGTCCATTATTGACCAGTACCGAGAAGGACATTGTCGTGATGCATTCCATGATCCAGTTTATGAATTTCGAATGGAATCCAAATTTCTCCATGATTTTAAGAATGAAATTCCATTCAATTTTGTCGTATACTTTTTCCATATCTAATTTGAGTGCTATAAATCCTTCAGCTCCATGTTTCGATTTGAAAGAGTGGTAAATTTCATGAGCAATTAATATATTATCTTGGATGGCTCTATTGGCTACAAATGCACCTTGAAGGGGGTGAATTAATTTTTCCATAGTGTTTTTCAGTCTACTAGATAAAAAATTTGAGATTATTTTATAAATTATAGAACATAGACTAATCGGTCTATAATGGTTTGTAGAATTTGGATTGTCATATTTTGATATTAGAGATATGAATGTATGATTAATCTGTTTAAGCAATTTTCCTAAAAGAAAAAAGCTTTTCACAACTTGGATTACAGAAGGTCCCACAATATCACAGTATTTTTGATAGAATTCAGCTGTCATTCCGTCGGGTCCTGGCGATTTGTCTGTGCCAATATCAAACATTGCTATTTTAATTTCATCATTAGTGATATTTCTGGTTAGTTCTTCGTTATCTTCCATAGATCTTTCAGTGTGTATTAATTCTAGATTTTCTTGCAGTAGAGCATCATTCATTTCTTCACTTTTAAATCTTTTGATGAAGTCATTTCTTATTTCATTTCTAATATTCTCTTCACTAATAATGCTCGTTCCTTCTTGGGTTTTTATTTCTTTCATGATTTTTCTATTTCTTCTACCACTTGCAATTTTATGATAATAGCTCGAGTTAGTGTCAGTTAGTTTAATATGTTTCACTTTTTCTCTTTGGTTTTAGAATATCTTTTGGAAAGTTAGTAGTTTCTCTTTCTTGTCAATAAGTCTTTTTTTGTTTCTGGATTTCACTAATATTTGCATTAATGCAAATATTAATTTGGATCTCAGATAATTGTTTCTCTATTTCTTTTAGTTGAGTGAAAACATTGCCAAACGTCGTTTTATTCCATAGTTTGGCATGCTTCTTTAGTAGTTTTGTTTTTGAAACTAGGTCATACATTTTTTATCCATGGTAAGTTGATCTCCAGGCCTGTTTTACAACATTTTTGAAGTCCTTTCTTGTCATCTAGATTTTTTTGAACTTGAATGGTTGGTTTTTGAATGAACTAGTTGAGGCTAATTCAATTGATATAGGGCAGTGATCTGAGGTCGTAAATGCATAGTTTTTAGTACATATGTTCGGATACCGTTGTAAAATTTGGTAATGAATTAAGACTCTATCCAGTTTTTTTTATAGATATTATCTATTTCTGTTTTGTTTTTCCTCCAGGTAAATGCATTCCCCTGGAAAGGAATGTCTAGTAATTCGCATTCATTTTTGAAGTGTCGTAGTCTAGTAAACTTTGATAAAGGTGGTGCGGAGCCTCCCATTTTTTTCGGTTGGGTCTTGTATTTCATTCAAATCACCCATAACAATACATGGATAAGCACTATTATTAATAAATGTGATTATCGTATCCCAGAATTCATTTTTACCTGTTTCATTTGGTGGCGCATAAGTGAGAATTAACATTGTTTTAGTATGTGTACACAAGTTAGAGTACAATATACTAATAAATCTATTTTCTATCTTGTCGATTTCAAGAATTTCATTAACAAGCTGATATGTTTTTCACATGACACAAATTTCACCCACGAAACCCGTTGCCGGGACACAGTAGAATTGATCAAATCCTGCTTTTTTCCACAGTTTTTCACTATGTACTTTATTTGTTCTTGTTTCAAATAAAGCTAGTAATTGGATCCTCTCTATTTTACAGAAGGATTCTAAATCCATCCATAAGGTTTTCTTACCAATTCCTCGGCAATTCCAGGTAGAAATCTTCATAAAAAACCACTTTTTGTGTTGCCCCATATCCATTGACAGTGAGGGGTCTTGTTAGAATATTAAAAGCTTTCATGAATTTCCCATGAGAATAAGCCTCAAGAAATCCTTGTTCATGAATTTGGTTTCTATCAAAGTTCAAATGCATTTATAGTTGGTCCTGTATCTTCTATGATATTTTAGCATTATCAGCGCAACAATAGCTCAAAAGAGACAAAACCTTTCCATGTGAATGATCTAAGTCAGGAACGTGAACTGTTTTTTTTTTGCGAATTTCTGTTCAGAACTATATATAGTTCTTTTGTAACATTGGTAATACAACAAGGAAAAACATAAATAGTGTTGTATATATGATCACTTCTGCACTTTGAGATTTTGCAGCTGTCAATTGCAATACTATAGTCATGTATGCAAGGTTCATGAGTTTTGTTACAAGTTACAAAATAGATTATAACAAAAATACAATGTTCATGTATATAGTACTGATAACAGTAAGCGATCGCTGCTAAGAAATTGGTTTGGCTAGGCAGCCTCAAGAAACAACTCTGGGAAGACCTATCCAATTCACGATTTGTACCCTGCTTCTCTGCAAATAGGTATAAGGTAATTATACTTGGTAATTTAATAATTTGTACCAGCAGCAGGCACCTCCAAAGATGATCAATCATTGAAAGGCATCTTGTTGCTATGTATTATTCCATGGGTTCAGCTTGTGCTGGTTTATTGGTATAAATACCAACTCCAGATTTCATACTTTGATTGTTCAGTTTTTCCTTCAAAGTGTAGTTTCCTGTTGTAGTACCAAAAGTGATGAGAATAAAACCTTCCTCTTGAAGGCTTTCTTCTCGGATTTGCTCGATCTAGGCCAAGGGCGCCTCTTCCACTTTGCTCTCGGTTGTGGGGTTGCTTCCTTGGTGTTTCTTGAAGGTCTTGAGGTGTTCTCCAAGGGCAGAACGTAGGCAATGAAGTATGAGCTTGGGAGAGTGAAGAAAGATGGATAAGACCTTGGGAATGCCAAGAGAAACCTCTTGTGAGAGGCTCCTTGGCTTCGGCCCTAAGGTCCTGCTATGAACAAGATTGAACAATCAAAACAAGTAGACTCAATGGAAGACAAATGTGGTTTGGCTGAATAACCCAAGGGTCTAGCCTTGGAGGAGGTTCTCTCTCCAAGGGTTTGACCACTTAAGTTATATTTCAGCTAGGGTTTACAATAGCAAGGAGAGAGCTTAAATAGTGTTGTCTAAGTGGGCCTTAATGGGCTGGCTATTCTCATGCAAGAGACATAGGCCCAAGCCAAGGCAAATGCAAGAAACTAAACAAGGGAAAGGTGATAGGGGCGCGCCAAGGCTAGCGCGCGTGGCCGGCTCGCGAGCAAGGCTTCATGGGCGTGGCCGCAAGGCATGGAGCTATGGTGTCACGCCGGGTGAGGCCGAGGCCTTGGGTTCACGAGCAAGGCTTCATGGGGCGTCCTTCACGGGCGTGGCACACGGGAGGTCCGGAGGTTCCGGGGGCGGCCATGGTGTCACGCCTTGATGATGCCATGGGATCACACCAGGAGGTGGCATAGGCTCATGGAGCGGGTCCGGGGAGGCATGGAGCCATGGTGATGCAAGGGACCCGTTGAGCATGATGAGGGCCATGCCATGGTTCTCATCACTCTCCCCTTCTTGGGGGAGAATTGTCCCCAATTCTCGGCTGAGGGAGGAGATCTTCAACGTCCAAGCAAAGGCCACGACGCCTAGTGAGCCTCTACGCCAAGCTACGAACACTGCATCCATGCTGAGCCATCCATCCAAGTGTGTCTCCATGGTGAGGTTGATCCATCCAAGCAAAGGGCCAAGCTCTCCATGTCCCATCCAATAGTAGAGGCCGAAGCATATGACCCTACAACAATAGAACTCAACACCAAAACATAAGTAGTCCCTAGGGCCTGGGTCATGGTCAAGGAATGGGCTAGGGTAATATCTATGGGTGAGCCAATGGTCTATAAGGGAGCGCTTAAGGCCAAATGAGAGAGCGATCCCCTTCTTAAAGGTGAGCTTACCTCTCAAGTGACCTAGAAACCCAAGGATCCAAAACCAAGGCTTTTTTAAGGGGTCCCATGACCAAGGAATGTAACCTAGGTGGGCATGGTCAAGCCAAGGTGGTTCCAAAGTAGCACATCCCATCACTCTAAATGGCTCCCTAGGGAAGGCCGAGGAAGTAGATTCTAATGGAGGGGCCTTACTAGGGAAATCCTCAATGAATGGTGGCCTTAGGATGGTGCTAAGACAAGGTATGGTGTGTGGACAGTGGGGCCAACTAAATAGGTATGAAATCTCGAGTGGCCTAGGAAGGTGCCCTACAAAGGGAGAGAAGGACACTATCCAAGAGGGTCCACTACCAACACCACAAAGAACCTCAAGTGGTGGCCTAGGAATGGTGCTAAGCCAAGGGATGAAGTGTGGCCAATATGTGAAGCTATAGTGACTCAAAGTCTCGGGTGGCCTAGGAAGGTGCCCTAAAAGGGAAGGAAGGCCATCCAAGTGGGTCCACCAACATCAACACTAAGTACCTCACATGATGGCCTAAAAAAGGCACTAAGCATGTAATCCAGAGGTGGTGTGCTCCTAGGGTAATCCTCAAGCAAAGAGGTCCTAGGGAAGAAGCTAGGCCATCGAGTGGTGTAGGGATAGAGAGGTGGGGCCCTAGGCTCATGATAGGACTCCAATGATATGGAATAGTGGGGGTTCGGTGGCCAGATAAGGAAGGTGGAATGCCTAGGCAACCAACGGGCATGATCAAAGCATAGATAATACAAGATAAGCACAACATGATGCATAGACATGTGCCTAGAAAAGGGGCATGGGGTGCACAAAACATGGATAACTATGAAGGTACCATAATGATGTAGATGCTTCTCATGCAATACAAGTCGAAAACTAGGGGACACACATGAGCAAGCAAAATGACATGTTGAATCCAATGGTAACACATGTAAGTCATCTTTCTTTCCTAAAGCATGCAATAAGAGTAGAGAACTAGGGGGCACAATTGAGTGAGTAAAATGACATGTCAAAGCAAGGTGTAGCACGTGTAAATCAATTTTCCTCCCTAGTGCATTCAAAGTAATGACAAGATAGGTAGATGCCATAGGATGTGGGAGAACACATACGAAGGGAATGGTACTACTCCTAAGCCTAGGTAGATGTCCCATGATATCACAAGTCAAACTATCATCATACTTAGACATGAAGGCAACAATAAGCATTAAGTGAAACTTCCGTAGCATGAATTGAGACATGGAACTAAAATGCATACAAGAATGTGTAGTCCTAGATGCAAAAAAGTTTGACATGATCAATAAGGCTCTATGCCAGGAAGCGAAATGAAGCTCATGCAAGGTATCACTCAAAGGTACAAAGGGAAGGATAAAAGAAGATACCTCCCTAAATATAGGGGACTTTGGAGCATCCTCCTTGCAAAGGTGAAGGGCTGGCCTCGGCAACTTACAAGGCTCTTCGTCCAAGCCATGGTCCTCCTTATGGGCTACGAGTGGCAAGCAAAAGAGGGCCATAGGCTTCGCATCCAGCCAAGGTGTGGCTAAGGAATCCACGGAGCTCCGAGTGATTAGGGGACGAGGCACCCGTTGAGGCGTAGCCAAGATAGGGCTAGGCGAAGCCAAGGAAGGTGCATCCATGGCAATGGGAGGCACGGCCAAAGTGGGCACCTCCAAGACCTCTCGCGGCGCGGCAAAGGGAGGCGCCACCTTGGTCTTTATGGGTGCATCCAAGACCTTGGGAGGCTTGCTAGGCACAAGGTGAGGTACGGTGATGAGGGGCTCGGCCAATGGGGCCTCAACCAATGGTGGCACGGCTGAGGACAAAGCCAACGTGGCTAGAGCCAATGGAGGCGTGGCTGGGGCCACGAGAGGGGCATCGTCCCTGGCCTTGGCCAAGAGAGGCATGGCTAAGTGTGGCTCAACCGGGGCCACGGCTAGCGGGGTCGATAGAGCCCTATAGCGCTCGGCTATGACTTCATCGCTCTTGGCAAAGGAGGCCTTCAAGGAGGCGACTTCGGCAGGGTCGGGGTAGATAGCTCGAGGATGCTCGGCTGGGGCCATAGGAGGCTCGGCACGGCTGGTCAAGGCATGGTGAGAGGCGCTACTTGGAGCATGGACTTGGACCTCTTCATGGACTTGGACCTCTTCATGGACCTCATTGGGAAAGGCACGCTCATAGGCGCTGAGCCTAGCTTGGGGGGTTCCATGGGCATAATGGTGGGCCATGACATAGGCGAACTGAGCCCAAGTATGGATAGGTGGGTGGCCGGTATCACGTAGTCGGCGAAGAGTCCTTGGCCACCAAGCACGGGCATAGTCGATGAAGCACCTTGTGGCAATGTGCACCATGTCAAGCTCTTCATAGCCCAAGGGGCGCAAGACACGACGGGTGTGATGCTCCCATGCCAAGAACTCAGAGCCGTCGTCGTAGCTCCCGGTGAAGGTGTATAAGAACTCCCACACATTAGGGCTCCTAGGCTGGCTACGCCCATAATGGCTCAACGACTGCTGGGTTCGAGCACGGTGGCCACTCGTTGGGCCTTGGCCTCCTCTTGGTGGCGCGGACACATAAGGGATGCGTGTGGGTGCGCCATAGGTGGCTCGAGCTGGGGGATGGTGACACGACTCATAGGGGCCATACTCATCCTCCATGATCCACATGTTCTTGTGGCACCTACAATCACCCAAGAAATGTGCAAGTCAATAGTTCATGGTGATTGGCTCAAGAAGAAGAGATGAGCAAGGACAATAGAAAACACACACACAATACTAAACTGAGGCTAATGACACAAAACTGAGGTAAAACTGAGGCTAAGCAAGCTCTAAAATGGGGCCACACAAGCACACAATGTCATGGAACAAGCAAGAAAGAGATACCATGCAAGGTTAGCACATAGATCACTAATAGCTCAATTCTTTTCCTAGGCATGCATTGACCAAGACACTTGGTTAGGCTCCACCTCAGTTGACAAGCAATACAATAACATTATCACACATGTTCACTTCCATCCAAACCAAAATAAAAGAAAGAAAGCCGAAAGGGTCACCCCTTTGTTGGATTTTAGAGATGGGCTTTGATCCTTAACATTTGGTGGCAAGGGAAAGAAGGTGGAAGAGTAGCTTAATGGACCATGGTGTCAAGTGAAATGGGGTCTTGCCCACATGGCTATGCCTTGCATTTTTCCAGCCCCGAAGTGTAGTACAAATGCCTTAGCCAAAAATGTAGAAATGCAGGATTTTTTGTAGTCTTTCTTCTTTCTTTTCTTTTCTTCTTCTTTTTTTTTTTTTGAAAGGAGGACTCCTCCCTTTGATTTACAATGAAGAGGCACGAAATGTAGCCCTACACTTGGGGGAAATCAGTTTGTAAGACACACATGGCTTGTACAAATAGAAGAGACAAGACTTGCCATTTTTATATAGGCAATGTCTTTCTTTTTGAGAAGAGAGGGAGAAGACTTGCCACTTAACCAAGGACCAATGAAAACCCACTTACACAAGCCTTCAAAGGTCTGCACACACAGCCAAGAGAGAGGGAAAAACGTTTGGAAGGAAGTAAACAAATGGTAATAAGGCAAAGTACCACCTTGTGAAAAGGAGGTTTGTCCTTTTCCCAAAATGTCCAAGCATAAGACAAGGCCTTAAGAAACGAATTTTGAGCTCAAATCTGAGTATGTGGCTGGTATGTTGGGGAAGATGATGTAGGGTGGCTATGGAGAAAAGGTGGGGCGGAGCTAGGGTGGTTTGTGGCGGTGACAAGGCGGCGGAGGGCCAAAAGTGCTCGGTATTGCTTGATTTTTGAGGGGGAGCAAGATTTGAGTATGGAGATCAAGAAAACATGAAAATTAAGAGTGAAAGAGGTACTTATCTTGGCCAGCTGAGCTCTGATACCAATTGATGAGAATAAAACCTTCCTCTTGAAGGCTTTCTTCTCGGATTTGCTCGATCTAGGCCAAGGGCGCCTCTTCCTCCTTGCTCTCGGTTGTGGGTTGCTTCCTTGGTGTTTCTTGAAGGTCTTGAGGTGTTCTTCAAGGGCAGAACGTAGGCGATGAATTATGAGCTTGAGAGAGTGAAGAAAGATGGATAAGACCTTGGGAATGCCAAGAGAAACCTCTTGTGAGAGGCTCCTTGGCTTCGGCCCTAAGGTCTTGCTATGAACAAGATTGAACAATCAAAACAAGTAGACTCAATGGAAGACAAATGTGGTTTGGCTGAATAACCCAAGGGTCTAGCCTTGGAGGAGGTTCTCTCTCCAAGGGTTTGACCACTTAAGTTATATTTCAGCTAGGGTTTACAATAGCAAGGAGAGAGCTTAAATAGTGTTGTCTAAGTGGGCCTTAATGGGCTGGCTATTCTCATGCAAGAGACATAGGCCCAAGCCAAGGCAAATGCAAGAAACTAAACAAGGGAAAGGTGATAGGGGCGCGCCAAGGCTAGCGCGCGTGGCCGGCTCGCGAGCAAGGCTTCATGGGCGTGGCCGCAAGGCATGGAGCTATGGTGTCACGCCGGGTGAGGCCGAGGCCTTGGGTTCACGAGCAAGGCTTCATGGG
Organism: Rheum nobile; assembly: GCA_027886185.1. Taxonomy (NCBI): domain Eukaryota; kingdom Viridiplantae; phylum Streptophyta; class Magnoliopsida; order Caryophyllales; family Polygonaceae; genus Rheum; species Rheum nobile. The sequence goes on along the minus strand of WOAB01000179.1, from coordinate 1,871,140 downwards.
GCGTCCTTCACGGGCGTGGCACACGGGAGGTCCGGAGGTTCCGGGGGCGGCCATGGTGTCACGCCTTGACGATGCCATGGGATCACACCAGGAGGTGGCATAGGCTCATGGAGCGGGTCCGGGGAGGCATGGAGCCATGATGATGCAAGGGACCCGGTGAGCATGATGAGGGCCATGCCATGGTTCTCATCAAAAAGTTACACCAGATTTCCAATTTTGGTTTCCCTAAGTTTTCATGTCATGTTGTATTTTTGAGGGGGAGGTCATCCCAGCTGTAGTGAAATGCACATCAATTTCATAAACCAGCTCTTCTCTATTTCGTTTTTTCTTGTAATCCTGTATCAAAAAATAAAATACCAAGATCATATTAGACTTCATATAACAACAAAGTAACAAAAGGATGGGATAGTTTACCTTGATAAAACCATAAAGCCCACAAATGTGGGGATGGTAGCAACTCAATTATTCAATTTGGTTTGTTCCAGGAAATTGCAGTAAAAGGCTAGCACCAAACCTCTCAACAACATCAGAGATAGTCAGAATCAGGGTATAGATAGAATATTATGAGTCGTTTGAAAAACGATATAAAGATTCCAAGATTTATTTATAAAATTCTTAAAACTCCAACAGGAAGTCATAGAGAAATTAATGTGGTGCAAAGAACAGAAGCACAATGAGAAATAACTTTATGAGCCTTTCTTAGTGAAATCCAGGCAATTTCTAGTAAAAAATAAGCTGGAATCATTGAAATGAAACACCAGTCCAACATTTTGACATTTGTTAAAATTAAAACAAGGATCAATACTCATAGAAAATATATGTTCAGGGTACATATTCCAAATCAAAACCTGGAAACATGCAAATTTAATCAAGCTTTTTTCACTAGCCACATATCCAACGGGCAAAAGGTTCACTGCAGAGTTCATCTGTTGATTAGTCGTGGAGGTAAAGCTCTAGAAGAGTTTGGTCATGGAAAAGGTTTTCATCGATTCCTTCCCTTTACCCATAAAAATGGATAGGGAAAAAACCAAAACCAAAACAGAGAGGGAAAGCAAGAAGAAATCCAAGCACCAAATACAGAGATACTAGAGATTGTTCAGGGAGTTCAGAGGTGGAATAACAGATTCAACCAATCACTATGATAATTAAAAGCACCAAAAACATAGAACAAGAGTAAGAAAAGAAGGCGGAGAGAGCACCTTAAATTCAGGGAAGGATGGTTGCAAATTCCATACAACTGGATCAAACAACTAAACTCGAGAGCCCATACCTCTGCAGAGACGAGAACCAAAGCTCCTCCACAGGACTAGATCCAAGTCTTCCAATGGCGGAGCAGGTACCAAAACCCATCAAGATCTTTGTCGGTGCCAGAGCTCCCCACATAGACCACCTCACCAGCCCAGATCCAGACGCGGATCTTGCTCTTCAGACGAGCCAGAAACCCTCCACTCAGGCGGAAGTTCCGAATAGAATCGCTAAGCTTGAAACTTAGGAGAGATTGAGAGGTTGCAGTGTTCTGGAGCAGGCGAGCGCAGAGGTTAAGAAGCAGCCACACATGGCCGAACTCCTCCTTGATCTTCTCCCTACAATCCGCATTCTCAGCAAAGAAACCGGAATACGAGAGGCGAAAGTTGGAATGCGGCTGAACATCGCTGCAAGCATAATCGTTTTGGTCGGAGGAATGGCGGTGGAGGTTCAGGGGAGGGCAATTTTGAGGCGGTGGCCGCTTCGTTGCTAGGGTTTCTTTGGTTTGGGAGTAAGGTTAAGCGGCGAGGTTTTCAGATATAGAAAGCGTTTTCATTATTAGGGTTTTCATTGCTATGTAAATGATACCAAATTTTAATCATGCGTGCACATTTGTTTGATGAAAAATTATTATCCATTATCAGGAAAGAGATTGTCCTTTTTGCACAATAACGAAAGTAATAAGATCACACATTTTAGTATTTTATTTTGCCAACCGTTACGTAAGTTCCAAATAATTTTCTCATGTTTTTTGAATTTTGGGCCAAGGTTTTGGATGTGGGCCGTAGTATTGGATTGGTTGCTGATCCAAAATACATACACTACACGGTACACATCAATATTAGAGTGATTTTAGCCCATTAGCTTTTTAGGATAAACTACTTTTTTTCTTTGGAAAGGTAGGATAAATTACTTTGTTAATTGTCTATCAAAGTTTTTTATTTTGCTCATTGACTTCATCAATGTTTAAAAGTGTCATTAAAGGTCATAAACTTAATATATTTATTTTGGGAATTATTATCTTAATTTCACCCCTTAAAATAATCATTTCATTTATCAAAATCGCCCTCAATATTATAATGGAGGACGCACACAAAAAAGAGTTAAATGGAGAAAAAAGAACATCCAACGCATGTTCGTTTGGTGTTCCCTTTATAAACACGTTATTCCGTATTATTAATCAATACACATTCCCCTCCTTTTTTTATAAGAAAAGATTCCAAGAATCCAGAATAACCAAATCTGGAATTTTTAGAGTCCAAAAAAATGGAAGTCGAAACAATCGACAATGGAAACCAACAACCACAACAAGGGAAATAACAACAGACAAAAACAAGAAAAACAACAAAGCAAAAACAAAAACATAATTTTCAAGGAAACAAACACAACTGAGGAGTAGCGAAAAGACACATGGGTTGGAAGACACCAACACGATGTTGACACAGTCGGAAAGCAGAAACAAGACACCGTTTGGAGGCACTTCATCATAAGAAGCCACCACGGATCACGCGATCACTATCTTGATCTCTAGCCCGAAACAAGAGTCTCAAATCGAACCTAAACTCAACTCTACATCAGAAATGATTGAATCAAAAGAGGCAAAAATGTAGTCGAGCCTTATCGACATAAAAGAGAGCCATTTGAACAGTGCAACAATCAAAAGCACACCACAAATCTCAGTTTAGTCAAAGATAGGGAATGCAAGATCTGGAGTGTCGGCACAAACCGTCACGAGTCCGGGTAGATCGCGGAGTCGGGTTTTGGTGTTGGTGGACTGGACCGCAAGTCAGAATGGCTCACCAAATGGTTGCAGATCTGGGCGAATACTCGGTGCGGAGCGGCGCGAGGGCTCGATGCGAAGCAGGTGGGTTTGTGCGGAGCAAGGGGGTTCGGTGCGAATCGAGCGGGGTGACCGCATATCTGGGCGAATGCTCGGATTGTTGCTCGTGTTGTTGATCGTAGTTGGGTTTAGAAGGATCAAAATGATTATTTAGAGGATTGGGCATAATTTGGGTGGAGCGGTGATGCCTTTGTTGGGAGTGTTTAGGGTTTTGTGCTTTTCAAAATTGGGAGTGTTTTTTGAGGTTTACATCTCCCTTCTTTTACATGTTCTGTAACACTCAAATTTCAAAACTACTTTCTAAAAAAATACATTATGAATAATTTAATTATATAAATACACTCACGAAATAAACCTAATAAAAAAATCATATCTTAACGATTTAGAGAAATATCTTTTAAAAACAAAAGTTAAAAAAATCATCGAGTAGTTGAAATTGGAGTTAGGATAACATGATAAATATGAGTTGAAATGTAAAAAATTTACTGAAGTGTGTTTGGATTAAAAATTACTTACAACTAATTACAATTATCATACTTCAAAGGAAAAAAAGGTTCTTATAACTTTTCATTTTAAACTAGTTAATCAACTAATAACTAATTTACTGAAGTGTGGACGGATACCTTTCGTCTGTCACGGACGAAGTTGCTGCATATAAAAGCAGCAACTTCGTCTTCTCCGACCCATACCTCCCATTTCACCCCTCTCTCTCGCGATTTCGCTTTGTATTTCGATCCGTCACGTTTCGATCAAATCCGTCTGTCACGATCTGTGAGATTAGTTAAATCTTTACTTGTTCTTCACTTAGTCTAATGATATTGAAAGTATGGATCTACACTTACGGATTGTTGTAGGAACATGGATCTGCACTCACGAAAAGAACAGATCTGGATTTGAACATTTTGAATCGTCTGTGACGGACGATTCCTCATCATCTGTGACGAACGGATCCTTCTCATCCGTCACGGACGGGTCCATCTCGTCCGTCACGGACAGATCCTTCTCATCTGTCACGGACGAGTCCTTCTCATCCGTCACAGACGGTTGCCTACAGATCTGGATGTTGTTGTTGTTGTTGTTGTTGTTGTTGTTGTTGTTGTTGTTGTTGTTGTTGTTGTTGTTGTTGTTGTTGTTGTTGTTGTTGTTGTTGTTGTTGTTGTTGTTGTTGTTGTTGTTGTTGTTGTTGATAATGATGTTGTTGTTGATAATGATGTTGTTGTTGTTGTTCATGTTGTTGTTGTTGCTCCCTCTAAAGTCTTGTTTTTTCCTGTTACAGATGGAAAATCAAGTGCAACCTTAGATACTTTGTACTTCAATAGCTTGAAAACATCAGCTTATGTCACAAGCGTCATCATGTTCTGTGCACTCTCGTTAAAGGTCCCATTGATTTCCTTCACTCGGTTACCCATCTTTGAATGATATTGACCGAATATCGTGTCTAGACTGCCATGTGGAGTAGTCAAGAAGTCTTTCAAACTAGAGTGTGCTCCTTCAACCCTATATTTAGTACAAAAGAGATTAAAGTTTGATCATACGAGATCTTTCCGTTATCTGCATAAATTGTCCGTCACGTATGGATGCACTTCATACGTGACAGACGAAACTCTTTCGTCCGTCATGTGTGGATTCCCCATAAACTTGAGTCTGTCACGTATGAAGTGCATCCATACGTGACGGACCCCTTATGCAGATAACAGAAACAGAAGGCTATGCAGATAACAGAAAGCCCTCAAAATATAGCAAATGAGTGAATACAGAATGCAGTACATATTAGACAATGCACTAACCTGTTTGTCGTTGAAGTTCCAAGCGTGAAAACAGTATCTGTCCAAGCTGACACGAGTCTTTCCCTGTACGGGATCAGGCATCTGTTTCTTACATATTGAGTCAGACGTGACCAAGCCCTCCATTCCGACTCAATTTTACGCAACTCCATCTCGTACTCGGGTACAGTTGTTTGCTTGAATAAATTATAGTATGCATTTGCAACCCTTGTACCCAAGCTTTTATCCTTCATCTCCTTCCTAGCATGGTCCTCTATGTTCTTCTTCACGTGGCGCCTACAGAGGATAGACTTTGCACTTGGAAAGAGTCTATCTAGCACATTCATCAAGGCATTTTCATGATCTGTCACTAGGCATGTCGGTGTTACTTGACACCTTTTACACATTTCTAGAAGTCGTCGTGCGGCCCACACGTAGTTGTCTTCTTTCTCATGTTGTAGAAACGCCCCCGCCACATTATAGTTCTTCCATGTAGACGTGACTCCTATTATTTTGAGGAAAGATAAGTCATACCTGCACAAGTAGACGTGTCATGCATAATGAATAAACATATCAACAAGTAGATGTAACATATATATGTAGCATGTAGATGTGTTGTACTAACCTGTTAGTGTTGTATGTGGAGTCTAGCAAAATGACGTACGAAAATGTCTTTAGGAGTTTCATGGAATCTGGACTGGCAAAGAAAATGTTGGCAATTTTATTCGTCGTTGGATCCGACCTATACTCCATAAAGTAGTTGTTCTCCTTGCACTTATGGAAGAACTCTTGGACCACGGTTCTTCCTTCCATCCCACTATGTCGGACATTGTACACTTTATTGTACACTTGCTTCATTTTAGTGCAGTTGTTCGGGTCCTGGTTAAGTATTGTTGCAATCTTTGATGGTTTATTATGATTTTCTGTCATGACCTTACACAACTTCTTCTGCTCAGGTGTCATCCTGCCAGCTAATGCATGCCCGTACAAGTCATCACCAATGACATGGTTGTGGGTTCCAACAACTACCTTGATTGTATATGAGTCCCTCGATTTTTCTTGACACAACAATCTGAATGGACAATCACATTTTTTGCTTCTTGTTCTTTGCCTTACTCTGTTTTCATCTTTAGGAATGTAATTAAATTCCCGCTTTTTCACACAACAACCATGTCTTCCGAAGGCTTCCTCCACCAAGGTTTCTATCCCGACCAATAGTGATGCAAAAGTGATTATCAAAGCCAATCTGTCTAGCCCTGATAATTGCATCATCTCTGGAGTCGAATACTGCACCTGTGGTAAACTTATCTGAATAATCTTCCGAAACAATAACTTCTTCAGGTGTAGGATAATCAAACTGTGGTTGTGTGTGTAATGCCGGAAACCCAAACTGAGGTGGAGCCTGCCACCTTACGGACATAATTCCACTACGAGCAAAACTATCTAATCCTGGCATATGAGGTTGTTGAGGCGTCATAGGTTCGCCGAACAACCCAAGTGAGAAGGGCGGTGGTGCTATGTCCCACTCATCATTCAGGGACAGATTGTTAATACCGATGTTCACGATATTGTTCTCCTATTGAATTAAAAAAACAAGTTAGCATAGAAGCATGTAAGAATCCAGTTTCTGTCAAGCAAATCCATCTGTGACGAATAAACACATTCCATCCGTCACGGATGGTAGCACCCCATCCGTCACGTATGAACTCTTTCCATACGTGATGGATGAATGACATTCATTCGTGACGGATGGATTTCTTTATATAATCAATATATTAAATATTTTCATTTTCATTAGGGCAATCTACGCAATATAAATCTAAACAACTATTATAAATAAATTACTAATCGTTTTTTTATACATAACATTTAATCTTATGTAACAACAAAATTGAGCCAATTACCTATAATGTCATTTTTAATTATGATTAAATACAACAAAAACTAACTCTAAAAACCTACAATTACAGTACAAAATTTATTAAAGAAATTACATTTAACAAATTAAAACTAATGATAAAACATACCTTTTCGGTCGGCCTCCGTTCATATTTCCGCTTTTGACGAACAGGATTTCCGACCAACTCATCCACCGCCTCCATAGCAACCGCTAGAGCGACGTCGTAAGCATTGTCTGCCCCGATATCCACCTCCTCGGTCCTAGCCGGCAATCTATCCTCCTCGTCGCCGGCAACCTCCTCGCCTGAAACGACACCGCCGTCGGCACCACCAACATCATCGCCCCCGGATCTGGGCGGCACCTCGTGCAACCCAGATCCCTCATCGTCCCCGGATCTAGGCGGCACCTCGTGCAGCCCAGATTCCTCCTCGTCCCCGAATCTGGGCACCACCTCGTGCAACCCAGAACTCTCCTCTTCCGCCCCGACGGCGACACTGCTCTGCCCTGGCGGCGACTCTCCTCCACCTCGACTAAGCCGGAAAGCCGCCGATGAGTCCGTCGTCGAGTCCAGTGTCTCGGCGCCGCCGAGATCTCCCGCCGCCGCCATCTCTCTCCTCCCGTGCAACCTCAGCCCATATCCTAGCCTCGTCAACGGATACAATTTCGCCGGAATCCGTCATGTTCTCACCTCCCTTTCAACTCTCTTTTCTTGAAACAAATTTTTCGCCGGAATCTCGCCTTTCAACTCTCTCGGAGAAGACGATCTCCGCGACAATAAATACCACCGAGATCGATTTTTTTTCCCTGTCAAAGTTGGGCGTCACCTATTGCCGCCCACGTTCAAATTTTGAAATCAATTTTGGGCGGCAATAAATCTAATTTTTTAAAAATTATATAAAACTCCTAAACCGGGTTTGATAAAAAAAAAATATAAGCGGCAATAGGTGCAGCCCAACTTCTGAATCGGATTTTCGAAAATCCAATTTGTCTGGACTGTACTAGGTGTCGCCCAGGACTCAGACCGGTTTTGTAAGACCTTTTCTGGACGACACCTAGTACAGACTAGGTCAGAGTGCGAGGTTGAAAAATTGAGTGTACGCGGTTTGTAGCCGTTTTTTTATCCACTACGATCAGCTTTACCAACTTTTTCTCTTAGGAAATCAGCTTTACCAAATTACAGCTAGCAACAGCGAGGAAAATCTTTTCTCACAATCGTCTTGGTGTATATTTCGATCAACTTCAACAAATTGCAATTTTATTTGATTCATTGGCGGTGAAAATAATTGAAGGTAAAAAAAACAAAAGTAAAAAACCGCCCATAATCAGCGCGAGACCACGTTGCCGAATCTGGATGGTGTCACATTCTTCTCTCTTACGTTCTCTACCCTTTCACCCCCTACACGTTCCCACGTGTTTTCGCCGTTCATTCTTCCCCCATCCTTATTCTCCTTTGATTCACAGCGACCCTCTTCCGAATTCCGATGCAATCTGATGTGTTTTGAAGATTTCTCTTCTCGATTGTGCATCAATTGATAGATTTCTGGTAAGATTTCTTCATTTCACTCGATGTGTGCTTTGTTATGTGGGTTGTAATTTGATGGGTTTTGATTTGGTGGTCTCCTGTCGGTTACTGGTGGTTGCATTTAAGGTGTTTGATGGAATTCCCAAATGGGTTTGTGTTATATTTTGGTGTAACCCATGTTAGTGCAATGTTTGTCCCCCTCTTTAATCTTGATGTTTATCTGTTTACATGGCATATTAGACAAGTTGGAAATGTTCCCGAATTGTGATTGGTATTGAGGACCCTCTGAACCTGATTGATCATTTGAGTGGGTCAAATTATACAGCTTTTGTTGTTTGAAAGGAATCTATTATGTTGGTTTCATTGTTGATTTTGGTTCGTCGATCAAAGGTAAGCTTGAGTTGATGAGAACAATGGGTATTTTCTAGTAATGAATTTAAACTGAACTTTTCATTACATCTTGAAGGTTTGTCTGCAAGATTTATGTTCTTGAACTAGAATCGACCAAAACTCCTTTGATGACACTTAATCAATTTGAGAATAAAATCTGCAGTAAAATGTTCTGCTGCAAATCCTAAGGAAATTATTTCTTGTGAGGTGTGGTGGTTGGATCCAGGAATTCAAACAATAGTCTTGTTTTGACCTTTTACTGAGTAAAACACACACTCCCTGTTAAATTATTTGAGTGGCACCATATTTGTAGTTGTTATGGATTAGGCAAAACATTCATTTGATTCTAGCATTTTAAGGATAACAAAAGGCCAGTGAAACTCTACAGCACAGTATGCCGTTTGTGAGAGGATCTCACAAGGTATATAGAAAAAAATATCTGAAAGTGATAATATTGCAAGGATATTTCACATTTGTGGATATTTCACATGTCCCCTCTCCCACAAGCTTGTAAAATGTAGCTTCACCTGAGTCCTTATTAAAAATTGTTTTTCTTATGATTTCGGCCAACTTGTATAAACACTTTATAATGTCAACACCAGATATATCATATTGTCAAATAGAACTTTTGGATATGAGACTACCATATAGGACTAATACATAATGGCCTATCACTGGTGTCTGCTAATGAGCTATATCCCTTTGAAATATAAATTAGCAGGAAACTTAGAAACTTGACTACTAGAGTACTAGGCACCCAATCTCAAGTGTTGATAAGTTCTGCTAGAGCAAATATAAGATGATTTTATAGTCTGGTACAAGGGTAGGCTTGTAACTTTGTGGGTTACTGTGGAACTCTGAGTACAATAGATGTAAACCTATAGCAGAAACATAATGTGCCTAAGAACATTGTCATAGCAAATCAGTGATAATTTTTATTTACTGAGACTTTCTCATCATTTGGATTTGATAAAGTTGTAAGATGTATGGCTAGGGAGAGAATGTTGCAATGGTAACCACTACAAAACTTTATGGCTGGTTTTGTTCCTTTGTCCTTCACTGATAAGCAAGAAGCAGCACCCTTGGCTAAAAAGAAATACCGATCCTTTCTTTTTTCACAGTAGAAGTGTAGAACAGGTATACTTTATCATTTCTCATGCTTAGTTCAATTTCACTTGGAATTATAACTTAATAAACAACCTCGTGTCAGTCAGTTACTCATTTGGATTTGCTGCTCAAAGCAGTGCATCAAATAACTGTAGTTTTGGAATCGCTGGGTGTCTTATATTGCAACTGTCATGTCAAATCATCTTGCTTTTAAAAATACATGGATTAAGACATATAAACCCAAGTATCTAGATATATATGAATTAAGCATGAGGATATATTTGTGATGAATGGCTTCTTTATCTCTTCCCAGGTGAACGACAACATTTTTGTTTCATCTGTTTAAAATCGATTGACAGAACATTTCCAAGAGAGAAGGTACACTATGCGTGCATAGACTTTTTAGCATTTCCCTATCTTCCGTTATTTTGCTAGTTAATGTTGCTTGACAAACTAGATCTTTATGGCAGGTTTTTTTTCTGAAGCCTCTAATAAAAGTTTCACAATGTCTTCTCCAAGCAAAAGAAGGGAGATGGATGTTATGAAACTGTAAGTTTGTATTTTGAAATGGCAATGGATTTGCTGAGTTCGTTACATGAACTCTGTTGATTGGGTCATTAGATGTTGTTTCCCTAAGGACTATTTTTGGTGGTGCAACTCTTCAGTCTTAAAAAAACAATTTATCTTTTGAATAATGGATTATGTATCTCCCCAGGATGATGAGTGATTATGAAGTGGAGACAATCAATGACGGACTGAATGAATTCAATGTGTTCTTCCATGGTCCCAAAGATAGTATGTTTACATTTTGTCTCAATACAATTTCTTAAATAGTTGTACATCATTCTAAAGTTGATATATTCTGTGTTTTGATGCATGATTGTGTGGGCAATATATAGGCCTGTATGAAGGTGGAGTGTGGAAAATTCATGTTGAGCTTCCAGATGCTTATCCATACAAATCCCCTTCTATTGGATTCCTGAACAGAATATATCACCCAAATGTTGACGAAGTGTAAGTTCATTCATAATGACCAATCCAAGTTGCTTTTCTGGCTTTGTTACTACGCAAGTGAGTGAAGTGACTAACTCTATTGTGCTTGGTCTGTTTTCAGTTCTGGATCAGTATGCTTAGATGTAATTAATCAAACTTGGAGCCCTATGTTTGGTAAATCATTTGTTTATATTTCAGATATATGTATATATATTTATATTCTTCTGGACCCATTTGGTGACAGAGTCGGTTGCTCTTGCAGATCTATTGAACGTGTTTGAAGTCTTTCTACCACAGCTTTTGCTCTATCCAAACGCGTCTGATCCCCTTAATGGCGATGCTGCTGCCCTAATGATGAAGGACCGGCAACAGTATGAGCAAAAAGTTAAAGGTGAGGATCATTTCTTGTACTTGTGCTTGTAATTGATCAATTTGCCTCTCTATAATTGATTGCATTATTATGTGTATAGAGTATTGTGAGCGTTTCGCTAAGAAGGAAAACATCTTAACTTCTGCTGCTGAAGAAGATGTGAGTGAAGAGGAAGAAGCAAGCGACAGTCAATGCTCGTCAGATGACGATGAAATTGTAGGCCGTGCAGATCCCTGAAGAAGAGGGGTATCAAAACAGTTAGGGTTTTTTCTGTTCATTTTATTAGGTCTGATTGTTGTATTATGATTCTTAGACTACTTACATAAGTTACATTATCACATGAATTTATTGTGAAGACTATTGCAGATTTAGAACTCATAGACAGCACTGCTTGCTTCTTCTGAATTACATAAGAGAAGTGACAGGAAAATAGAGAACTTGATACTGATCAATGCGTTACATTAAACTGTTGAAAATATGATCTTAAGTCAAAACTATCTCACAGGCATCTTCTATTTGTGTATAATATTTTGGGTTACAGCCTTCTTATTTTCTGTTTCTAGCTGGATTTTGTTGTGTTTTTTAAAGTAGTTTCATTGGTGGACCTTAATTTGTTGCCTTTTCAGATTGATGCATATTAATATAACAAATGGTTTTCACTGAATTTTCAATGGAAAGTGATGTGATTATTGTAAACTTAATGTACATGCTAATTGCTAAGTATAACTATTGTATATTACTGTACTAGACTTCTAATTTGATTACATTTTATAAGCATGGCTTTTGTCATAATGATAGTGAGACAATGCTTTCCATAAAAAAAGATAATGCAGCATCAACATTTGGCAATAAGGTCAATTGGCTCATCATTAATGGAATAAAGGGCGTTGACAATAATTTCAGAGGAAGGACGATACATGATTAAAAATCATAAAATATTATAGAGTAATATAAAACACATTATAACAATTTTATGTATTTTAGACTTGAGGGTAATGCACATATGAGCATATAAGTGCATATTAGTCCATTATAGTACATAAGTATGTTAGAATTTCATCTTAAAATCAATTAGTAAAAGAAAAATATTTCACCAATCAATTAGTAATAGAAAAATATTTCACCAATCATAAGTATTTACACTCACTTTTAATGTGTTCATTCTCAATATTCAAACAATCTAAAATAGAATGTATCTAAACTAGATCTTATCTTAAGAAGAGCAAACAAATTTATAGGATTAATATGTCTGTCTCGTCATCATATAAGAATGTTTATAGTATTTTCTTACACGATAAAAATATTAGACTTTCAGTATTAAGTTATGAGTTTGGTTCTCACCGCTAATAATAGTATTATGGTTTGAATTGATTCAAGTCGGCGAATCCCAAAACCTAAATTATGGTTTGCTGGTATCACGAGAAAAGCTTGTGAGGCTCTTATAAAATGGTGAGAGAGTACTGAAAATGTATGGTTGAAACTTTTCAAAAAATTGGAAACTTTAAATTAGGATGACAACTTCTTTAACCAAGTATAAAATCCCAAAAAGCAAAAGGAAACTGAATTTTTCTTTTTATCTTCTTCAGTGAGAAAAGCAGTATTGATTTGCACACCAAAGTATGGTCCCCATTGTATTTTCTGCACCTCCTTTCTTTATTCATTCCAGGAAACAGTGGAGGAGAGATAGCTCTCCAGATTTTCCCTCATTGAAACCTTTCACCTGAAAGGGATGATAAAAAACAGAAGGTAAAAACACTGTATTCTGGAGAATTGGAAGAAGTATCCTGAAATTTACCTAATTCACAGTTCATCTCTTAAAGTGAGAGATACCACAGGAAAATTCAGACCTAGAGAATCAGCACTGAAGCCAAAACCATATCAACCACACCCTTTTGATAGCTACTGCTTTCCCTCTTTTCTGCAATTCAGGTAAAACTTCGCCTGCCAAAACCCCATCAGGGAAATTCTTCATTGCTCCTGAATTCAGAAATTTCTAGAGATTTTGTGTATGCATGCCTTGTTAAGAGCATTTTCTTGTGTTAATTTTCTGAAATTTAACACCTGAATTGTTGTCAATAAGTTGTGTAGATTAGTACTGGTATAAGACCTTGATTTTGAGGTGAACCCATTTGCTAAAATGGCAAGAAAATTGTACCCATTTGAGAGAAAAGGTTCAATGTCTCCTTTGCCCTCATCTGATGGCAAAATTAGCCCAACTGTGCTTTTAGTCATAGTAATTCTAGCTATCATCTTCTTCTTCTGTGGAATCCTCCATTTACTAGTCAAATTCCTCATGAAAAGACCAGCTTTCCCTTTGTTTTCCCGGTACCGGAGCCACCCAGATAGCTCTGGCTCTGAAACTATCCAAAGGCAGCTTCAGCAGCTCTTCAGACTCCATGATTCAGGCTTGGATCAAGCCATCATTGATGCTTTGCCTGTGTTCTGCTACAAGGAAATTGTGGGTTCAAAGGAGCCGTTTGATTGTGCAGTTTGTCTCTGTGAGTTCTCTGATCAGGATAATCTGAGGCTGCTCCCTGATTGCAGCCATGCTTTCCATATCAACTGCATAGACACGTGGCTGCTTTCGAATTCGACGTGCCCTCTTTGCAGGGGCACGCTTGTGTGCGCGGGTTCCTCCTTTGACAATCGGTTGTTTAGCTTGGACTATTTCATGGAAGAAGGCGGTAGCGGGCGTTTCAGTCATCAGAAGAAGCCCACAATCATGGAGGAACCGGCTGGAGAAAGGCGAGTCTACTCTGTGAGGCTTGGGAAGTTCAGAAGCGTGTACAATGAAGGCGTAGTGGAGAGTGCTGAGGGAGACAATGGGGAGATTAGTAGTAGCAATTTGGATGCAAGGAGATGCTATTCATTGGGTTCATGCCAGTATGTGATTGCTGATTCGGATTTGCTCGTTTCCTTGTCTGATAGCTCGGAAGCAGAAGCCGATGACAATAGGGAAGTTGAAGCCAAGAGAATCAGTGGAAGCAGCAAAGGGGAAAGCTTTTCAGTTTCCAAGATATGGCAGTGGTCAAAGAAGGGCAAATTCTCAAGCTCTTCAAGATGCCAATTTGAACATTGAACTTGAACCATTGTTGTTGATCATGCTGCAGCTTCGGTCTTGAGGTCGAAGACGGTTCAGAGAATCACAGGGGAATATCATATCATCCTTCAAGTGTTTCCTGTAAATGCAGTTTCTTTCCCATTGCTTCAGTTTGGAGATGGCATGAGTTTCTTCTGGTGGCACTTCTTTTGATCTCAAATGAAGCAAAAAGAGCAATTTTGATGGCAGAAAACACTTTTGCATTTGTATGCAAGAAATAAGAAAATGTCATGGTAGAATAAAAGAATCTTTCTATCTTGATCAATTAATGAATTCTATTACATCAGAATTCTGCTTTTATTTCTTGCTAAGTTGCTACTGATGTTTGATTCTGTTTAATTTGTTATATTCTTTGAACTGATTTTAGTGACTCAGCTCTGTCATGTTTGTCATTGTAGGAGTTATGTTATATGCAATTTTTACTGCTATAAGATTGCCATGGCTTTCTCTTTTAGCCATCTTAGCAAGTAGTTTCTACTTAATTACATACTCCCTCCGTTTTACAATACTTGGGTTTTTTGAAAAAAGGGTTTTTCAAAAAGTAATTAATGAAAAATGCGAATAAGTGCTATTTTTAAACACATAAAGTGTGCAACAATTTTTCCTTTGTAAATAGTATGTTAGGTTGAAGTTGATCTGAAGAGAAATTATGCAAAAAAGGGCCAAGAGTCACCAAACTGTGACAAACTGACAATGAACGTCTACCATCCAACTTCTTTGACGAATCAAATTGCAACTTAATGTTTGAGCATTTTTTATATAATATCTTTTGACAGATGTTTGGGGCAATTAATAACCAGATCCTTGTTTCAATGATGATCCCGTCAGAAATAATCAGCAACACCAGCATACATGAAAATGCACATCAATGGCACCAAAAACAGATCACTGTAATCATCGAATTGGAATCAAAATTCAGAGGATGAAACACAGACAAATCCCCAGAAAGGAAAGAAATAATCAGAGCATGTTTTTCTCATTCCATCTGTGAACCAACCACCCCTTTACAAGTTATCTCCCCTTCCATACACACATTTGTTTATAAACAGCTTTAAGAAACCCTAATATGCAAAACTGGAAATTCAAACCTAAACAAAAATTATAATATTCATATTAATCACCCAGTTTCTATATGGCAGATTGTGCAAGTGCAACCGCACACAAAACTTTACCAGAAGGATAACCCTCGTCATCCTGATTAACTTGCAAAACCGCCATCGCCGCCGCATCAACCGGCGGGTGGCGATCCTCTCCCCAAATCCATCGACGTCTTGGCCGAGAGATTCCCGGAGACGTAGCGGGAAGTGAAATCGGGGTAGTAACCGTAGTCCTCGTCGGACTGACCGATTTGCGCTCCTTCGTCGAAATTCAGCGCGTAACTCAGGGGATCGTACTGGAAATTGCCATGCTTGTGTCCTCCTCCGGCGCCGCCGCAGCATCCGCCGCTCCTGTTCCGGTTGAATCGGCGGATGAAGGTCTTCCACTTGGGGCCGGCGACAATCTCCGACCACTCACGAATCTTTTTCAGAGCCCTGAAAGGCCTCGACCACCACCTGCCTTCGCTCTCGGCGAAGCTTAGGCGCTCCCACGGCGAGGCTCTGGTGGAGGAGACGGTTCCGGAGCGTGACGCCGGCGTCGGAGCAGCCTGTCGGGGTCCGAAGCACGGGAGGTGGAAGCAGCGGTTTCTTGATGAGAATAAGGCGTTCGTCGGAGACTCTTCGTCGGCGATTCGCGGAAGCGACTCGCGGTCTTCCTTCGCCATTACCATAAGTTTATAGATTCTTGTATCAAAATCAATCAGTCAATCTGATAACGAAAAAGGGGATAAATTGAGCAGCGCCAAATCCCTATTTTGGTGTGGTTTGGGGGAATTGCAGAAGCAAAGAGACGAAGTTGATAAAACGAGTGGGTTTCGGGTGGAGTGCAAGTAGACTCTCCAAATTGATATTTTTGGCCCCTAAAAAACGAAAAATTATCACAATCACTAAATATTTAAATATTTGATAACAATTTTTTGAAAATTAAGTTCATTTTTTTAATGAAAGATAGATGATTAGGCGACTGCTATTTCTGGGTATCTTTTTTCATTTAAATTTTATCATTAGGTATTAAATATTAATGTAGTGATTTTTGTCTAACAAATGAAAAAAATAATCGTACCAGATCATGTGCTAAAATAATAAAGATCATGTCATTTGAATTTGATAAACTAATAGATTATTAAATTGCAAATGGTAGCCAAGTTTGATGTATGGGCACTACGGGAAGGTTAAAAAAGCACGACCATATTTTGGTAATAAGTGGGAATAAAGGAACACATTTCTTTGTAAGGCAAGCGAATACAGAATTCAAGTGGCCCACACACAAAGCTCCAAATATTAGTGGGTCCAAGTAAAACTCAACAAAATTGTAATGATATACGATAGCATACGACTTAGACGGCTCTGTTCGACATATCGAGCTGAAACTGGAGGTGCAGTTAAATAAATAGCTGGAGTTGGAGTTAAAGTTAAATGAGTAGCTGAAACTGCGGTTGAAATCATTAGCTTAATTTTTCTCTAATAGATAGTTGAATGTTCGGTATTACGAGCTGAATTTTTAATTAATAGTAATAAAATTACGAAAAAATGTATGATAATATATCTATATTTTGACGCATATACAAATAAGGTTATATTTTGATCCATGTGAGTACTTTTTAACTTTATATTGTCACATCATCATCTCTCACACAACATCTTCACGGACGTCGACGTTGATATAGTTTCACTTTAATTCATCTATATGTATATGGCTAATTAAATATGAATTTATCTACTTCTTGTTTCAATCTATTGCTCGTAATTAATAGTAAGCTTTTGATAAAAGTCTATAAATTGGAGATTTTATAGATTAATAAATTATCAATTGTAATTAATAGTAAGCTTTTGATAAAAGTCTAACAGAGGAGATACGTAATACTGATAAAACTTTGTACAATTGTACATAATTTTCATGATACAATTGTTTATATAATTTTATAATGATAGTGACGAGCTATTTTATCATTTATGTGTTCATTTAAGGGCATCAGTGGGTAAAAAAAATTATGTTAAGCTGGTTAAGCTTCCATAATGTTGGAGGGGTCACATTAAAAAAATAAAATAAATTAAGCTACATTCATCTACAATAAGCTTGTTAAACTAGATGAATATTTTGTTGCCAAATACTCAATAAGAAGATGAAAAAAAAATTAAGCCTTGTTAATGTGTAAAAAAGCTCTGCCGAACGGAGTCTTAAGAGCACCCCTTATGGGGGCTCAAATGAGAGGCTTAAATGGAGGCTTTTTGAGTTTAAGCCTCCATTTAAGCCCCATGTCAAAATAGCATTTTAATGGAGGGGCTTTTGGAGTGGTTTTTGAACCCAATTTATATTTATATTAAATATATCTAAAATGGATGTCTATAGATAGAGAAAAATGAAACTAGAATTATGATATTTTTTATTTTTTATTTTAATGTTTAAAATTTTAAATAAACAATTTTTTTCTTTTGAAAAGCCCATTGGGAAACACGGCTCCAATAACGGAGCGACATGTGACGCTCACTTTAGTTTAAGCCCCATGGGTTGAGGCTTAAACTTTTGTCCTTTTTTAAGCCCCAAGGGGGAGGCTTAAACTAAAGTGTTAATATTTTAATAAAATAAATTGTTTAAGCCCCATGAATAAGTCCCCATAAGGGATGCTCTAATAAAATTGACCAATTTACCTCCAAAAAAGTAAAATTGAACATCTTGCCTCTTTCTTAACCCAAAAATCTTATGTATCACTATTAGACCTGTCAACTGGGTCGGGTTAGTCGGGTTCGGGTTCGGGTCATGTCGGATTCGGGTCAAATCGGATTCGGATCGATCGGGTTGGTAAAATTTTCGGGTCGGGCGGGTTCGGGTTGACCCGGCGGGTCGAACATGTCTTTTTTTATGATTATTATTATGATTTTTAACTTTAATAAAAGAATTATAATAATATAAATAATATTATATTATTATTTAATATAAATGAAATAAAATATACAAAATAAAGGAGACCCGCGAGCTCGAATTTACGTTCGGGTCGAGTCGGGTTCGAATCCTTCGGGTCCTTCAAGTTTGGGTCCTTCTTGACCCAGTAACGTTCGGATTCTTTCGGACCGGGTTGAATTTTAGGATTTGATCTGTTTTTGACATGTCTAATCACTATTAATAGATGTTTTGGATACAAAACAATATCACCAGGGAAAATTATGGTATATACACTTTTCTCGATGTATTTATTACTTTCCTAGCATGGAAGATTGTCAAGATTAGGAATCAACCTTCTCTATATTTATATGTAAAGTTTTTCCAATTTAAGTCTTAACAACCACTGTGATAACTAAGACCCTATATTTTTAAGAAATTATACATGAAAAAAGTAAATAAATAAATAGGCTTAGAGAGATTTTAATAGCCATGATTCTTAGTATGCGAAAAAATTACCTTGTATATGCATGAGATTTCAATATTATAAACACATATCTATTATTTTCTACATTGAAAATGTAACTCGCCCATGTTCATGAATTTTTTAAATACTCTATCAAAGATTTTAGGGAAATTTTGGGTTGGTAATCCTAACTCCTTGAACGCATTTAAGGTGGTGTCCCAAGATTTTTTTTTTTCTGTTGATATTCTTGAGGTTTTGGATACGTTTTCTTCATAATAAAAAAAATATATTTATATCATTTCGATTCAAATTGATAAAATTTGAATACACATTTATATTTATCACTCTCAAATTTGTAGAATTTGACTTATAAAATACTCAAATTCACACCCAAATCCGGTATTCAATCAAATTAAAATGATTCGGATGTGAATTTGGATGTTTTATAAGTCAAATACTACTAATTTGATGATACAGAACACAATAAAGGGATTGAAATTGATCAATTTAAACTGAAAAAGTATAAATATGAAAAAAAAAGTATTGTTACAAAACTAACAAACCCAAAAAAAATTAAACTCCAATCAAAACAATAATAATCTTAAAACACTAACCAACTAACTCTAACTCATACACACCAGCCGAAAATTTCCAAGATTTAAATCTAAAACCTCTAGTTAAGATAAACAAAAAATATATTTGATTAGAGAAATGTACAATGAGAGGGGAGAGGGCCCACGTACAGTCAAGCTGTCATCAACCAGTGGCCTACTCGTGTGTTAATAGGGTCCATAGTAACGTAGTATATTCGTAGAGAATATAAATTATTCACACTCCAAATTATTAATTTAAATTAAGCAATCAAACAAATATATTATAATTATGATTTGTTCTCACTTTCAAGCAATATAGCAGATAAACGCCAACGCATCTCCGGCTGGTCACTGCGTTTTGTCATCATTGGATATTATTCCATTTACCAGATTTTATAAAAGTATGTTTTCGGTTTATATATTCGTAATTTTTCGATTTACTATTTATAAATTCATATGATATTGTTAACTTATGATGAAGTTGTGTTTGGACTGACCTAATTCCTTCCACTTTCAATTTTAAAAAAGAATCCACCTTATAGTAGCTAAAGACTATAATCTTTTTGTTTGTTCTACTCCTAATTTTGTTTGAGATTATGCATATAAAAGTGGGTGTCCAATCCAAAGAAGATTAGGTTTACTTCCAAAATTGGTGAGACTTGTACAATTTGAAAAATTAAAGCAATTCAGTCATGCTTCGATAAAGTTTTTTGAAAAACTCTATTAGTTAGATTACAAAATCCTATAGAAAAATGATATTCTGTCTGAACCGTTAAATTCTTAATTAACGATCAAGATTTCTTGAACTCTAAGTAGAGTAGGGAAGTGTAACTAAATCCATTATATATGGTAGTGATTAGTGAAAGATCTAATTATCATTCTACTTGCTAACTGCATTGCTTTATGAAAATGTAAAACCAAGATCTCACTTTTCCAATGATTAGTGTTCATGTGTAGTAGTAGAATTCACAGATGCTCAACTGCATAATGCAATTTGATGTGAGAGAGGTGAAATTTAATTGGCATTATATGAATATGTCCAAATAAGAATGAAGATTGTGTCAGCTGAACACACATAAAACACAATCAAATCTAACCAATAAATGTTCTCTATTCAACAATGTCAAAAATAAATAAAAAGAAGTTGCATTTCACCAAAATTCAGGCAATGAGAACATTCATTTTTTCTGTCTTCTTTGGATTGTTATTCCGTTGATGATGCAATCGCCTTCTTTATGAACTCCGGCAGGCAAAAGGCCGCCATGTGCATCTGGACAAAGAAACATCAATGTGAGCTATTAGAACATATACATCAATGGAGGTTTTGAGTTTGCATTAATCAAGAATTAATGAATCACCTCTGAGTTATAAAACTTCAAGGGCTTGTTTGCAATGCCAAGGTTGTCCAGCCGCGCTTCCAAGGGGTTTATCGGGTGCTTGAAGTTCACAGGTGGACCCTCGCTCGAGCAAAGCATGAAGCCGATTAGACCACTGCACATGCGCATATAAGTCCAATACATAAGCCCAATGATATTCCACCATAAAACCAATTGACAATAGAATAAGTAATTCATTAGGCTTATGTAGCCGTCTTGTTTAATCTCAATTTTTCAGTATGGGATAGTTTTATTCTCCACAGAAATGCCATGACATTTTTATGTAGAGGAGTTACCTATCGTATGTAGGAACCGAGGACCAAGCGTAGTTGACAGAGCCTTTGAAGAACTTGCGACACTTTGTGAAGACGTTGTGGATTGCAAAGCCATTGAACCACACGCTCTCTGCAGGAGCACAGACTACGCCTCCAGGGCGAAGAGCCTTTGCCACCGCCTCTAGGAAGCTTGAGTCTGCAAGTTCTTTAGCCGCTGGGCCTGAAATGATAAAGTAGATAGGTAAACTGAAGGTCGTGTACCTAGGAAAGCACATCTTTTGATGTGGGATAGATTTTCCAACATTTTGAGTAAGATAGAAGAGAAATGTGCATACCCATCATATGAAATGCATCCAAAATGATTGCATCATAGGTGCCATGAGGAACATCTTTGATGAATGCAATTCCTGTTGAGTGTACAAGCAAGATTTACCAACAACTAGTGGAGAATGATCAAATTTGGCATGGAGATGAAGAAGAGTTAACCTACCATCACCCATGTGTACTTTTATGCGCGGATCCTTGTAGCCGATTGCAACATTTGGGAAGAATCTCTTGTAAAGCTGTAAACATTGAGTTATTCTGTAAGATCAATAAAGAACAGGAGAACTTAGAAGAGAGGAGCTCACATCAATCACCATCTTGTCGATTTCGCATATGTCAATCTGTTCCAATGAAGAATGGCGAGACGCTTCCCTCAAAAGACCTCCATCACCACCTCCTACAACCAACAACTAATGCCAACACAAGCAAAATAGACCTCAATTCTATTGTGTTTGGTGAACATCTCATTATAAAGTATTGATAGTGTACGCGAATAATATAACGGATACAGTGATAATGTGTTGATATGGATGACTTATACGTCGAATGTATGTGCCAAATAAACCTTTTTTCCACTCTATTAGTGATCGTTTAATTTTAGAAAAAGTTGACCGGTCAATGAAAAGGGAAGGATATATTAACAACTAATTAGTTCTACAAGAATTGGTAATTTAAGGAAATTAAGACCTTCTTTGGATTAGGGATGGAGCAAAGGGGGAGGTGGGTCATCATCTCTTGGTAAGCAAACTCATCTCTTTCCGTCAGCTGAAGCAATCCATCCAATACAACAACCTTCCCATATGCTGATGACTGTAATAAAAAAACAATCATAGTAAAGATTAACTATTTTCCCTATTAATTTTAGAGTACAAATGATCAATATTTGTGTGCAGGAAACACCTCAAAAATAAACAAGTCTTGGTACTCAGATTTGCCTTCAAATAGGATCTTCTCCACCTTATAGAGGTGAGCCTCCCCTGCAAAATCAAATGCTATTCTATTAGCTAATTAATTATGTATGAATTAATATATCTACCATAAGATCATTATATTACACTACAATGTTACTTGCAAATGACTCTATTAGAGTATATTTATATATACATTTTTGGTATTATCTCAGTATTGGTTTATGTGCTTGTACTGGTGTATAAGGCACTCTCTTGTATATATTGTTTTCCCGGTCTGATTTTAGACAGACGGAAATTTCCCCCATTTCATTTATTATGGTATCAGTCTCAGGGAAACCCTAACCCTTAAAAATTGCCCATCGATTCGCCGTGTTGCTGCCACCCTTCGCTGCCAGTGTGGTGCCCAATTCCGCCACTGCCATTAAGCTTCTTCTTGCCATTGCTTTGTCTTCTTCTCTGCTTTGCGATGGCCGAAGGTTCGAACAAGAAGTCCACCATCGACTTCTATTCCCCGTACTACCTCCACCCGTCCGATCACCCGGGGCTTTCCATTTGTCCCGTGTCCTTGAAAGGTGACAACTACGATGAGTGGGTCATCGCTATGCGAAATTCTCTTCGTGCGAAGAGGAAGGTCGGGTTCATTGATGGAGGTGTTAAGCCGCCAGATGCAGAAGCCGTCGACCACCCCAATTTGGACGACTGGTTTATGGTGAATTCGATGTTGGTTGGATGGATTGTTCACTCTGTCGATCCATCCCTCCGTTCATCTGTTACCTACTTTGACACTGCTCAGAAGTTATGGGACGATCTTCGACAAAGGTTCTCTGTTGGCAATGGTCCGCGCAAGCTCCAATTGAGGTCAGAAATTGCGCGTTGCCGACAAACCGGACTCAGTGTATCTGCCTATTACTCGGTGTTGAAGAAACTTTGGGACGAGATTGATCAATATGCTCCTCCCCGTTGCTGTACCTGCCGAAAGTGTGAGTGTGATCTCAACTCATATTTGACTGCAGAACGTGAAGAAGAACGAGTTCATCAGTTTCTGATGGGTCTCGAAGATGCGTCGTTCGGTACTCTTCGATCTAATCTTATGGCACAAGATCCACTTCCCGGACTGAATCGGGTCTATGCTCTTGTTGTTCAAGAGGAGCGTCTACGCACAGTTGTTCAGACTCGTGAATCACCAGGTGACACTGTCGCGTTTGCTGCTCGGCGTCCATCTGAATCACCTCCTACACCAGCTAGCTCTTCGAGTGCCTCATCAACTGATAAGCCTGTCAATCGCCAGAGTATGGTTTGTGCGCACTGTGGTAAAAAGGGCCATGACATGGCTTCATGTTACAGGCTCCATGGAATGCCCGATTGGCTCAAAGAGAAGATCTCGGCTCAGTCGTTCACAGCGAAGGCAGTCCTCTCCTAATCGCAACACTTCTCGGACTGTGAATTTTGTCCAAAACACCGCAGCGTCTGTAACATCTTCGCTGAGTACCGATGATCGACACGCTTTTGGCACAACACTCTCCACGGATCAATGGAATGTTGTGATGAACATGTTCAATTCCATTAAGCCCGGCTCAGATTCTTCTGGTATGTCCTCTAACTGGATCTTAGACACAGGGGCTTCGTTTCATATGACTGGTGACAAAGGTGTTCTTCGGGATCTTGTAGTTGTGCCTCTGGTATCTATTAAGTTGCTTGACGGCACTTTATACACTGCTTCAGTTGAAGGCAGTCTTGTTCTTGGAGATTGCTGGTTGCATCATGTCTTATTTGTGCCAAATTTATCTTGTCATTTGTTATCTTTTGCTCAGTTGTCTCGTGAACTAAATCTTCTCATTCTTTTAACTGCCAAGTTGTGTGTTCTCCAGGAAATCAGTTCGAGGACGGTGATTGGCATGGGTAAGCAAAGCGACGAGGTATACTGGCTGCATATGCTCGGTTCTAATTGCTTGGCTGCTTCTGCTAGGCCGTCAATGGATTCTGCTTTTCTGTGGCATGGTCGACTCGGTCATCCATCGTCTAGTGTTTTATCTAGTATTTCTGATCTTCGTTTGTATAAGCATCATTTGGATGCTCTTGAACCTTGTGATATTTGTTTCCGTGCTAAGCAAACCAGATTGCCATTTCAAATTAATGATAATACAACAGTTGAATCATTGGCTTTAGTTCATTGTGATGTATGGGGTCCTTATAGCACTCCTTCATTTAGTGGTGCATCTTATTTTTTGACCATTGTGGATGATCACTCAAGGGCCGTATGGGTCCATTTTTTCAGTTCTAAGACTGAAGTTGCTCGTCTCTTCAAGAATTGTTGTGCAATGGTTGAACGACAGTTCAACAAACAGATTTGGCGCGTCCGCGCTGACAATGGTACCGAGTTCCTTACTTTGCGTCCTTTCTTTGAGGATAATGGAATACACTTTGAGACTTCCTGTGTCTATACTCCTCAACAGAATGGTCACGTTGAGCGCAAGCATCGTCATCTTCTTAATGTTACACGTGCTTTACGCTTTCAAGCGCATTTGCCTCTCAAATTTTGGGCTGAATGTGTTTCGACTGCTGCTTTTCTCATCAATCGGTTGCCATCACCGACCATTAGTAGACAATCGCCGTACGAGCTTCTCTATGGTCGGTCTCCTACTTACTCTTCATTTCGTGTTTTCGGTTGTTTGGGTTTTGCTTCTCAGCTACCTCGGAATCGCGATAAGTTTGCCTCGCGTAGCCGTAAGTGTGTATTCATAGGCTATCCTCTTGGAAAGAGTGGCTGGCGTTTCTTTGATCTTGAGTCTCATCAGATTTTCGTGAGTAGAGATGTTGTTTTCTTCGAGCATGTGTTCCCATATGCATCTCCGTCATCTGCCACTCGGACACCACTTCCTACCATTCCATCTCCAACGGTCTTTGATGATGTATGTGAGTCGCCTTCTTCGGGCAGGGGGAGTACTTCACCCCCTGTGTTACCTTTGGTTGCTCCATCGACCCAGTCTGCGCCTACTACTGATGACTTTACAGATGACAGAGGGAGTTCTTCCATTCCGGAGTCTCCTCCCCAGTATCCCCCATCGTCGGTTCGTCATAGTTCTCAGTGCCCGACAGTCTTCGATCCGTTTGCGTGACTATGTCTGTCGTACTGTTCTTCATGTACCTCCCTCTACTACACTTGCCTCGGATATACCCTTTCCTATAGCAGCTTATGTATCATGTGATAATTTTTCAGCCGCCCATACTAGATTTCTAGCAGCTGTTACTGCAGGACATGAACCATCGTCTTTTCATGAAGCGGTTCGCTCTCCTCAATGGCGTGCCGCCATGTCTTCTGAGCTCGATGCTCTTGCTCGGAACGGTACATGGACTCTCTCAGCTTCGCCCTCGAACAAAAAGCCCATAGGTTGTAAATGGGTGTATCGCATCAAGTATAGGGCTGACGGTTCTATTGAACGTCATAAGGCTCGGTTAGTTGTGCTTGGCAATCGTCAGGTTGAGGGTATTGATTTTACAGAGACTTTTGCACCGGTTGCGAAGATGGCTTCGGTCCGTGTGTTTCTTTCTGTTACCGCTGTTCGTGGTTGGGAGTTACATCAGATGGATGTTCACAACGCCTTTCTTCATGGCGATCTTGATGAGGAGGTCTACATGAAGCCACCACTCGGTCTTCTCGGGGTTCCCCCAGGTCATGTATGCCGCCTCAAGAAGTCTCTTTATGGACTTCGCCAAGCTCCGCGCAATTGGTTTGCTAAGCTTTCTACTGCTTTGCGTGCCTTCGGTTTTTCTCAGAGTTATGCTGATTATTCTTTGTTCTCGTATGATCGAGGTGATATTACACTTCAGGTTCTTATCTATGTGGATGTTCTGATCATCGCAGGGAGTGATTCGTCTGCTATTGCTCGCTTCAAAGGGTATCTCAGTTCCTGTTTTCACATGAAGGATTTGGGACCTCTGAAGTACTTTCTTGGCATTGAGATTGCGCGTAACTCTTCAGGGTTGTTTCTCTCTCAGCGCAAGTATGCGCTTGATATCTTGTCCGAAGCTGGATTGCTTGCTGCCAAGCCCTCGTCTTTTCCTATGGAGCAGCATCACCAGCTTGCGACATCTGACAGCTCTCCGTTTGATACATCTGAGCGATATCGTCGTCTGATTGGCAGACTCATTTATCTTACCATCACTCGTCCTGAGCTATCTTATTCTGTGCACACTCTTGCGCAATTCCTACAGACTCCGCGCTTGGATCATTGGCACGCTGCAATACGCATCCTACATTACTTGAAGGGTCACCCAGGCCAAGGGCTCCATCTATCCGCTGACAGCTCCCTACAGTTGACTGCCTACTGTGATTCAGACTGGGCATCGTGTCCTTTGACCCGTCGTTCGATAACGGGGTATTTTGTCATGCTTGGTAGGTCTCCCATTTATTGGAAGACTAAGAAGCAGGTTACTATCTCCCGCTCTTCTGCTGAGGCTGAGTATCCGCGCTATGGCGTCTGCTTGTTGTGAGCTAATTTGGCTCAAGTCTCTTCTTCGATCTCTCGGTGTTCGTCATGACACTCCCATGAGGTTGTTCTGCGATAGTCATGCCGCTCTTCATATTGCTTCTAATCCGGTGTTTCATGAGCGGACCAAGCACATAGAGATCGACTGTCACTTAGTTCGGGATCAGGTTCAGTCTGGTAACATCACTACTCACTATGTTTCCTCGGGTAATCAGTCAGCTGATATGTTTACCAAAGCTCTTGGAAGGTCCAATTTCTTCATCTTTTAGGCAAGTTGGGCATTACAGACCCTCATGCTCCAACTTGAGGGGGAGTATTAGAGTATATTTATATATACATTTTTGGTATTATCTCAGTATTGGTTTCTGTGCTTGTACTGGTGTATAAGGCACTCTCTTATATATATTGTTTTCCCGGTCTGATTTTAGACAGACGGAAATTTCCCCCATTTCACTCCAAAACTTGCAATGAATTTGAACTAAAAGAGTATTTGATGTAATTATAAGTTAAGCATGCTCTGCAGAGGAATAATTTGTTGGTAAATTGAATCATAGAACACTTGTTGTCAGTGGCATGGATACAAGATCTGAAATGTCATTTGTTGAAGAAGATCATACGTACGTAACACATCATGAAAAATCCTAACTATTATCATTGTTTCTTCTAACTTGTTTTCTTACTACTTAATTTTCATGTTGACAGATCCTTCTAGAAACAACTACATTATAAAGTCTTAATTTAAACTCTATGCATGCCAAATCTCAGCTATCTCAAATGAAAAAGTTTCTTCCTTCAGCTGTGCTCATTTGGGCTTGTTAAAAAATACTGAACATTTCGATCATACTGGAAAGTCAAAATAAAATTCAGCCTATTTTATTAATAAGGTGATAATTAAACCCAATAAGATGGTTGACTCATTAAAGAGTTATCAAAATTAATAAGGTATTTAGTCTCTTTAAAAGCCATAAATTTCTACTTTAATTCTTAATTCTCGTGAAAAATTGGCAACTACCAGTCTAACATTGAACTGACTTGAACGTCGGAGAGACTTTATGGGAGATTCAACCCTCTCGTTGACTCTCTTTTTGAGTGTAGATCATTAATTGAGAGGTTCAATCAAGTTATTCTGCTTAGATCAATTATTCTTCTTTCAGTTTTTTATTGGTACCAATTCTTGCTACCACACTAGTATATAAGTTGGTGGACTATTTTTCATATTGTCAATTATTTTTAGAATAAGATCTCACTAGACTAACATATACACTCGTATATTCCCGCCCTTAATATATTGTAACATTCACATTTGACCAATTGATAGAAGTGCAAAATCTTCCTTAGCAATGCCTATATATATGCAACTTACATAAATTTTAGCGATCAAAAGTACAACAAATGCTGATCATACATATATATAGGTACGTACCAGGCCACAAACTGTTAACGTCAGTGTACCATTGTGGTAAGAGATTAGGTGTAATGTGGTATGACGTTTTGGTCATCGGAAGACCGCCATTGATGGTGTGATCTTCAGCAGCAGCAGCTGGGAACAATTGGGAATCCATGGGTTTGGGCAGAGGAGGAAGAGAGTGACTGTCACCAACATTTGTTGCTGCCATCTTAAATGGTGTCTAAAGCCTTCCCTTAGACTCTTGTTTTGATACTTCTAGCACCTACACAAAAACATGTGGGCCCTCCTTTACACCCCAAATCCAGCCTCTAAAATAGCATACACTCTCTTTGTTTAAAAAAATAAGTGTTATTTTAGTTTTAAATTTTTGTTAAGAGATATATGTTATTTTAACGTTATAGGTGATGATTTATTAATGAATTACGAGATATGTTATGAGAAATTTCATATATTGATCTAATCTGTGTAAATTTGTTTTATTCATTGGTTAAAAATGAGGTGAATAGTTATTAAATTGTAAATGTTAGCAAGAATTTATATTATTAACTTAATGATTACATTTTTAAATAATTATATTGACAGTTTGGCGGTGAGATGGATCCTAAGGAGAGCCTAGACGAATTAAAAATTATAAACTCAAACATATACTACACTCTTTTTTTTAGAAATATATTATACTTAGTTTTAATACTTGATTGTGGTCTTATATGTCTTGCAAGTCCAACTCTCCAATGATGGTCTTATTTGACAAATCCCTCTTAACCCAACTCTTAGAAATCAAAAGGGAAAAAACTAGGGTTTCACCACATACCCCTTTCTCTTCACTCTCCAACCTCCCCCCCCCCCCCCCCCCCCCCCCCCCCCCCTCTCACTCTCACATTTATACCTAGAGATGGCTCCTTGGTTCCATCGAGCCGGAGAACCTACGGTTTTGAAATCGGAAAAAATCGAAACTGAAATCGGCTCGAACCAAAATCGGGTAAACCTCCTAACCTCGGTTTCGGTTTCCTAAAATAGGAACCTGTTCCACTTTTTTTTTTTGATTTTTTTAGGAAAATCATATCCAAACCAGGTGGAATCAGAGATTTCAGCACTCGAAACCCTTGATTTTGGAGCCAAAACCGAAGGTTTCACCTTTTTTTGATTTTTTTGATATTTTTTGAAAATTTTGAAACCGAAATTGGAACCTCCAAAACCTCATGGAACCTCTACCCGATTCTAGTTTTCATATTTTCAAAATCGGAACCATGCCATGACTACTTATACCACGATTTCTTCTCAATTTCGCCCTCCTCTTTGGCTCATCATAGCATAAAATCCTCTATTTTCGGCGGCTCAAAGCTTTCTTTCTCCTCCTAGAACACCTAGGGAAAAATTGAGACGATGGTGATGGAATGGCGTCTAGACGGCTTCCTAGGCCGTTTTTTAGAACACTACTTATAGTAAAACGAGATTACTAATATATGTAATTTAATTATAAATATCAATATAAATTGTTATTAAAAGACTCGTTTTACCATAATTTCCCTCAAGACGTACATATTGTTAGGAAAAATAGTCTTTCGTGTGATTAAGATGGGTACATAAGATACGGAATATAAACTCACTCTTAGATTTTATTGTATATGGAAAGGATTATAACACTAATTATATATAGTTGTGAGACACTTACCCTAGCTCAAATTTACACGCTTCACACACCCAAGCTTCACACACCCAAGGACACTCAACTCACACTTCCTTGAGCTTAATAGCTCGATCACCACTAATCTCACCGACTCACTCACACTTCCTTGCAATTCATCAACTCATTCCCCTATTTATAGGAGTGATGAGCTGGTTCAAAGTGATAAACATGCACAACTTACAATGTTGATATTTGAATTGTAATCGTTAACTGGGGTTTGTTTTTTATCTTCTTTTTATTCCAGACATTTCTTTAATTTGGGCCTTTACAATACATTAGCCCACTTTTAAAATGTGACTGCATTAATTATAAATGTGTCATTAAAATTGTGCAATTGGTAAATAAATAAACAAGATAGTAAAAGTAATTTGAGTTTGCTTATGCAACACTAGTATTCGAGAGGTGAGATAGGGTAATTATGCAAATTGCGAATACAGGGTTAGGTGAGCGTTGGTACGTTAAAACTATTATATTTACAAGTAGTACATACAAATTGATGGCCCCCAGTTTTATGGATAAGTAATTACTAATTATCTTTTTAGTTGCTACAATTATATAGTTGCATGGTAATTACACTCGATTTCCATTAATTACGTACATGCACCAAATTTTACCACTGATTAGTGGTCCCGGTAACTCTAAAAATTGGATCTGGTAGCATATGGTTTGAGTAAGGATTATTATGTATTATCCCTAAAATGAAATTTTCTATATAAGTATGTGACAATTATGTCGGTTGAATTGTAATTACAAGTATTTAACTACTTATTGTGTGGACAGAATGAAAGCGGCCTAAACTTGAGTTGGCCCATTTAAGCAAGAAATGTTGGACAGTTAATATTAGAGCGAGCCCAATGCGATCCAAGCAAAAGGTAAAATGAAATTTATGGTGTGTTTAGATTACTCTCAAAATACATTTTAATATATTAAATTGTATTAAATAATAACATATAATATAAAATAATGCATTTTGAGAGTCCATCCAAACAAACTCTTAAATTATCTCGTCCTAACCTTCAAAATTAAAATTACACACACCTCTTTTACTTTTATTTATTCCTTTACTGTTTCATACTTATATTAAAAAAACATTATATACTTTTTTGAAAATATTTTTAAAAAATTTAATCACTCACCTAGATGAAGAGAAAAAAAATCAACATAATTAAGTTTTAATATAAAATTTAAAATTATATGTGATAAATTATCTTGAAGTTCTATATATATAAATATTTATGAATAAAAATTTAAAACTAAAAAAATAATTAAAAGTTTAAGGAAGAAGTATATATATCTATATCTATTTAAAAGTTATCATTCTTGTCATTGAATGCTAATTTTTAAGTCCTTAAAATGAAAAAGATTTAAACAACTTAATGATTTAATGGGCCATGCCCAAAAAATTGCACACGTAATACATGATAAAGGCGAAATCGGCCCACTAATATGTTGAAATGGGCCTAGTTGATATGTTCAAGTGGGATTGTAAAGAAGAGATAAAATCCGGTTTCTGACAGCTTTCTAAAAGGGAAAAATAATACATGGGCCAAGCATATGTTCAAGTGGGCCTAGCCCTAGAACGAGACTAATATGTGTAAATAAATGAGGCCCATCAGGTAACCCTTAAGCTACACAAACGCCTTTGAACTGAACTAATATCTGCAATTACAACAAGCCGATCGGTTAACCCTTGGTGTACACCAACGCATGCAATTACCACGTCTGCAATTATGAACCTGTCTTTTCACCTGCAGAAACTAACAACGTCTGCAAGAGCTTTCCTTTAAATAGGGTTCGTCATAACCCCAAATACGTTCACATCCATTACCTGCCCTCTCATACACCATGGCTTCTAAAGATTCCCTGAGCAGTTCAGCCTCTATTGTTCCTTGTCCTGCGTCAATGAAAGGGAAAGCTGCCAGCACCGTTACTGGACCCACAACTCCGCCCAACAAGGAGCATGCACAGCCTGTTGACTCATACGTTTCTCTCGGCAACCTACGTTTTGGAACGACATGCACATTACGAGTGATGTTCTGTCGTAAATGGGAGTCGACAGATTTGAAAGGCAAACCTATAAGCACCGACTACATCATATCAGATGAGCATGTATTGTACTCTTCATTATCGATTTATCCTTTTTGGTACAACATTATTTCTAGCCGCATATACTGTTTTTGGTTGTTTCAATTTAGGGAGGAGCTATTCATTGTACTGCATGGAGTGGAATTGCACAACGTTTTAGCACAAACTTAAAAGAAGGAAAATGATGCATTATTAAAGGGTTTACCGTGAAACCAAACAAAGAAAGATTCTGCGTGCGGAACGACGACAAACATTGCATCCACCTCGAAGGCACCACCATAGTGAAGAACCTTGACTGTGATGCTTCCCTCTTCCAGTGGTCCATATCATCATCTATCTGCATCCATAGATAAAAAAAAACATGCTTAGATAGGTAGATACACAAGCCTGGATGTGTAATACACTGGAAAAAAAAGCAGAACATTTACAACTTGTTTGCATTAGCAAAAAGACATTCTTACATTATATATCTTTATAGAAGACTGGTGGATTAGCTAATTTCTATTATCCATACACAAATATAACAACAAATCCACATTGATTTGTTGGGTGAGAGTATGTGATTCTGAAGAAGAAAAGATACAATCAGCCCATGTCAGAGATATAGACCGTAGCTTGAAAGAAAGTGTTTACACAACCAAGGCCTGGTGCAACAAAAACAAAGCATAGATGGGCATCATTTCACTTTTCTCTTTTCAAGAATGCAGCGCTAAAAAGAACCAAAACAAAAGAGAATGACGAATGGGATAACACTAGAAATGCCACTTAAAAAATTACCACCAACACGTACATGTGGAGCAGATAAACAATATCGTACACTTGCAAAGGGGAAACAGAGAAGAAGAAGAAGAAGAAGAAGAAGAAGAAGAAGAAGAAGAAGAAGAAGAAGAAGAAGAAGAAGAAGAAGAAGAAGAAGAAGAAGAAGAAGAAGAAGAAGAAGAAGAAGAAGAAGAAGAAGAAGAAGAAGAAGAAGAAGAAGAAGAAGAAGAAGAGGGAATGGCCATAATGCGACATGATTTTAAACCAAAACCCACCTCATTATTCAAAACCCACAAAACACGCATCCTAGCAAAGAGGAAGGGAAAACTACAGATACAAAGAGAATATGGGGAGCAGACAATAGATAATCCAATTCTCAACGCAACATTAAAATGAGGTTTTAGAATACCACACAGTATTAAGTAAATTATTTTGAGGACCAAGAAGAAGGAGTCGTTGGAATAAACAATGTGCAAAAGGATAGAGATTGAGTAAATGAAGCCTGTGGTTGTTGTTGCTCACGAGTGCGCCAAAACCGATGAGAAAGAGATCAGGCATGAACATGAAGCATATCAAATAGCACGAGGCAAGCTAGCAAGTATTCATAGAGGAATACACCACATAATAGAATCTAATTGATAAGTGAAATAGGCATATGTAACCTAATAAAATATCATTTCAGATAATGCTGACAGTTTCAAAAAGTAGAAATAGGGCCCAAAGTTCCAAACAGCTTACGATGAGAGAAAGGAGATGGAGGATTTTATCATAGGGAGTGGTTTTCCTTCGTAGCTTTCTTGATCGTCAAACTTTTCCCGTTTAACAAATAAAAAATAATCCACGATTTTGCTTTACATAGGTTCTTACATTCAACGTGTCTTTATATGATTGTCATTAACATGTACATAAATATGGAGCCATGGAATCTGATAGTCTAACTTCATTCTTGAATGCCTGAACTCCTACTTCCTAAGTAGCAAGACAAGTTTGAGAACATATCCAGTGATTAAATGGTAAATTTAGAAAATTTGAGGAGCAAGATTCTGCAGGAGGATTAGATTATTGGCCGTGTGTATGGAACAACTGGCTCTCAGCATGTTTAGAAAGTGTGCTTACATATTAAGTGTAAGGTCTGATAGGATAAATAGTCTCATATTGCACACCTTGAGAGGGGCCTTTCCGGTTAAAGAAAGCACAGTCGCTGGAACAGACGAGTTCAATGGAATAGAAAGCCTAGAAAACATGCAAATATCTTTTAGTATCGAAATGTATGATGTATTATGTACAGAAATGAGAAATACATGATGAAAAATATGTCCATGAACAACTAAACGCAAACAACCATCTTTGGATAACAATAAAAAAAAAGTAGTGTTTCAGGAGTCATTACTGGTTATTCTCCAGCCAAGCCAGTGAATTCATCTGATTGAAAAAGTCACGTGCAGTTCCCGGAACACCAATGTCGAGAAGAATTTTGCCAACCCAAAATCTTATCTGGTTGACCTTGAAACCATCAATTGAAATGTATAAGCAACATATCAAATGCATTTCAATCAAAAGAATGAATACCCCACCTTCTACAACAACATAGACAAATGAATCGATAATTACATTAAAAACGTGCTCCTATGTCGCGGTGTCGGAACCCTATCCCACCTTCTACAACAGCAATTCATACAGTTTTTGAAATTGCTACAAATTTCATTAAAAAAAATTGCATTTTAGAAGGTATACACTATAGTCGATATACCTTGATTCCATAGGGAAATTCACAAGATAATGTCACAAATTCATCCACCACAGGTGCTGCTTGGCTCAGTACTGGGATAAATTGGAGCGCTCTCGCAACCCTAAACGATGTCGTCCACCACCGGCTCAGTACTGGGAGCAACTGGGTTCCGGGCGTTTACGACCTTGATCTGGTAAGGCTCATTTGTGCCTTGGTGTGGCCGAAGCCCAGATGGAGAAGCAGACAGGGCGATTTCCGACGTAGAAGAAGCGCGGAGGAGAAATGGTGTCTATAGAGAGAGGGAGGAAGAGAGAGGGCAAGATTGTTGGGTGCTGGGCAGAAGCAAGAAGAGAATTAGAAGGGAGCAGTTTTGGGGAGAAGCATGAAGTGTTTGGGGAGAAGCAAGAGAAATTGTCTCTCGATGTCGCGAGGTCGGAACCCTAACCCACATCAGACACTGGGGAGACTTTCTCACAGAGACAAAGTAATACTGCATATACAATCTCACTCTCATCAAAAACTTAACCAAATTTCATAAAATCATGTTTCCTGTCATACAAAATAATTCATTCTAGCGTAGCATTTGATATCACTTTGGAAAATAGTTTGTTCTATTTTCCTATTAAATTTAAAAATATCACAACTATAAATTAAAATCGACACAGTGATTTAAAAAATCATATATTTTTCTTTACTTTATGAGGAAATGATATGAAGTACCATATATACATGATAAATCGAGTGGTAAATGCTTTGAAATGGCAACGTTTTTTAAAACAAATAGCAAGAATGCTTACTTTTGGCCTCCCAGTGAAAGGTTGGTTTGTACAAATTCATTTTCGCCGTAAAAAATATGAAAAAAAAACAGAATTAGTCCTGATTGTCGGTGTATGAATGGGGAAAATCTTATGAATCGTATAATTGTTCAAAGGGATTCAGAGACTCTTATAAAAAATGCATTCCTCGATCTATTGTACGAATAATTAACCAAAAAGATGTTGTGAAACGTTCGTGTCTTGGAATTATAAGCACTTCCTTTATTAAATTAAACACTTCAACCCTTTTTTACCCGGGGCAAAAAGGTTATCCCTTGATATTTGTATTACATATATTGGAATTAAAACGGCTTCTTTTATGAAGCTAAATAGTTGAACACGTATTTCTAACTGAGTCAAATATATTATTGTTTTATTTGTGTAATATAACCAAAATAAATACATAGATTTTTAATATGACCCTAGCTTATTTACAATCAAAACAAAAAGGAAATTTAAATGATAATATAGCCATTTTTAAATTATATAAAAAAGGCCTTTATTCTTTTGCATAGAATTTGTTGTATAAACGATATTAATTCACATTTTTATACAACATAGACGCTATTATTATACTAATAACAACACTAAAAAAGATACATGATGCCTCCAGCACATGGCAAAGGGAGGTTAGACTTTTCAAACAGCCATGCAATTACAATACTCAAATTACGAACCCGTAGCTTTTCAAACAGCCATGCAATAAAAGTAAGGGGGTGGGGAAACCTTAGCGGAATACGCTTATAAAACCGAAGGCATCCATACTTCACCGGATGACTTCTTCTTGAAATGGGAAAGTATTCCATTATAGCAGCCAAACATAAGCACAGTAAACAATTGAAACTATTATTTGGCCCACACGTCAATACCGCTTTCATCATTTAAAGCATCAGAAAATATTAAACCCATTCATAATTATCTCCAGCACATACAAACCCGGCCTTACATCACTTCATCTAACGGGAAGATCTCAAAACACACCCCCATAGACATAGCTTAAACGCCGATAATTTTATTACAAAATGTGGGAGACAAAATGTCATTACATAAATAACCGGGACAAATGGCAACAACGGCACAACGCAACACTATATGTAGCTGGCAACCAACATACCCTTCATCCTCTCAACAAGCCGAATTTGCCGCTTCATATGTATCAGATTCACGTCAACCAACATAAGTATCTCAGCAAGCCGAGATACTTAACAATTTCACTGTATGTGAAAAAGAAGTAGGGACTATTTGGCCATTTGATTACAAACGATTTAAAAACAAAAAACGTTTTTTACCCTCCATTTGCGATTCCCCGTAACAACCAATGTGCAACATTCAAATACCACGTTTTCCAAACAAACGACTTCTTACACCCAAAAAAACCGTCATAAACACAATTTACTCTTTTAAGGAAAACAATAATTAACACTAATGTAATTCATTTATTTAATTATTTTAATTTTTAACAGAAAATGTTTACGCATACTAACACAACTTGCCTTCTTAAGAAACACATTTTTTGCAATTATTAAAATCGGAAAAAATAAAAACTATACAATAAAGCTTACACTACAATTTATTAGTAATACAAACCGTGTGCCCAAATAAAACAAAACAAAAAACAACAGGCCCGTGCGAAGCACGGGCTTAGAATTCTAGTCTAATAAAAAGTTAGCATTTTTGTGCATTAAATGAGTTCATTCAATAACATGTAAATTTCATTTTTTTAATAAAAACATTTTGATATATTTAATATCAAGCAAAAAAAATAAAGATTAAGAAATCAAACAAATGTAAATTTAATAAATTGTAATTTTCTATATTCAAATATAACATCTTTTATAAAATGGTCTAAAAAATTAATTTTATAATTTGTTCAAATTTTAATTTTAAGGATTTTGTTTGCTTATTTAAAGTTATCTTTTATTAATAAATGTATATTTTTAATAGGAAAAAGGTTATTTTTATAAAACTAAAAATATATCGTATATCATCTTTATTTTATTTAAATTTTTGTCATACGGATGCGAATCCGGTGAGAAAGGACGCTTAGGTGAGAACGTGAGAATATGCACATACAAGCAAAAATATATACATGTACATCACACGATGTGCATATAATTTTGTTTGTATGTGCATGAGTTTTCACTTACACATAGTCACATATATATTAAAAAATATATGCACATACATGCAAAAATCTATAGAGTTTTTGAGGTGTGAATAATTTTTTGTCTATATGTGCATGAGTTTTAACTTACACGTAGTCACACACATAGTAAAAAAAATATTATGTGCATGGATTTTGGACTGTATATGCATACATTTTCACTTACACATAGTCACCATATATCACAAATTTATGCACATACATGCAAAAATTTATGCACATCTTGTATGTGTATGAGTGTGCACCTACTAAAGTCATGCACATACAGTCATAAATTCATGTACATCCGACATTCTCATATAAGTGTCTATTCTCACATGAAATTTTTCCTTATCATAAAATACACTATAGTCTTATTTATAAATTTTAGTATTTTAACTCTTAATGTCTTCTATTGTATAACAAAATGAAATTATTGTATATCATCTTTACTCCTTATTTAAAGTATAAACATATAAACTTTAGTAAAAATTATTAGAAAATCATTAATATAAAAATAAACCAATTTTTAACAAATACAATTAAATACTCTATTAAAATAATTGACAATCACAAACTAAATTATCCAATTACAAATCATTAATAAAATAGACCCTAAATCTAAAAAAATGAACATACGTTCTATTATGAAAAAGAAACGCACTAATGTAAACTTATTATGTATATATTAAAAAGCCAATAATATATTTTGGCTCGTGCAAAGCATGAGTTTAACCATCTATCTAGTATATTTAAAAGTTAGCATTCTTGACAATTGAATGCTAACTTTTAAAGACAAAACTAATTTTATAAAACCAATTTATGCTTAAATGGGCCCAAATGCCTTCTGTAGTATGCTTAAATGGGTCAATGGTTGGGCCAATATTTTTACAACTATGTTTACAAACATGCTAGAAATATATTTTCAACCATTTTGTAGCTAATACATGATGAATTTTATGAGTTTCTTATTTCAAATTGGAGATATGGTTCATTCAATTATTTAAAAAAATCCTATTTTGTAAAAGAATAATATATTGCACATGTATATTGTGTATATGTTTTATTGTCGTATATAAATTTATAAAAGTTTCTTTAAGCCTGCTGAATTTATTTATGTTTTTATTGTGGGAGGATTTTATTCAAATCAAACAATTCCAAAAAAAAAAATGTGCGACCTTAATATAAAAAACATAAATGTGTTATCGCTTCATACGTACAATCATATCTTAACATAGCTAAAACACTGACATATTATATTCATTTACATATCAAGCAAATCATGATAACATTTGTACCGACCCGTGTAAAGCGCATGATCCGTCTTATTTAAAAAATTGTGATTTACTGTTTGTTATAAGATTCTAACACAACTAATGAAATGTCATGTATTATAAACATAAAATAATAACATTTTTAACCCGTTCAAATCACGTATAGAACTATATAGCTTTCATATGAATCAAACTACAATAATTTACAACAAAAATGGTTATAAATACACCGATATTTCCATAATAAAAAAATACATTATGGATCGACAAAACCTAAATTCTACACAATCATATAAACTCAATATTAATATATTATGATAAAAAAGTATGATACTTACTCTATATTGAGTATTATCTACATAATAAAATGAATTATACAATTTATTTACTATTTGCGAAAAACGAGTCAATCACCTTCGAAATTTGTATAAATTAATAATAGGTAAAATAACAAAAAACATATATTATAAAACATAACTAAATAACTTATCCTAACGTATCCATCATAACCCGTGTAAAGCACGGACTTAAAGACCTAAGTATTATTAACAAATGTATGTAATTAACAACCTTCATCCGCTACCAAGTTGGCCTAATAATTAAGTGGTCTTACATCCAACTATCCAAGTCCCTATGGAATTCCATATGAGACATACTCCCTCTATTCACATATATTTGTCATTTTAGTTATGTTTTTTTTGTTAATATATATATGTCATTTTAGATATTTTGACAACTTTTTTCCAATAATACCCTAGTTAATTATGGGTTTACAAACAACTTTTTCAAAGTAAAAAGGTAAATAATTTTGTACATAGCTGTCTTAAAATTTGTGTCAAACCTCAAAACGTTATTTATAACTGAACAGAGTATAAGGATACGTTTAGATTACGCATTATCTAATATTTTCTCTGTTTAATATTAGATGTCTTTTTAGAGTTTGACACAATATTTTAGAAATTAAAAATTAGTCTAATATGTCCCTATTAAATTGCTTAAAAATAATATTATAATTTCTTGGGTGAATAAACCACATTAATAATTAAGGATAAGTTAGAAAAAAGTAGTCAAAATAGTTTAAAAGATAACTATTTTTAGACAAAGTTTTAAGACTAAAAAAACATGTAATTTTAGACGGATGAAGTATTATAATATCAGTTTTTTATATTGTAATGCCAGATAAAGTGGTCTTAAAATCTAGGGAATTTTTTTTAAAAAAAAATTGTGATTTACTGTTTGTTATAAGATTCTAAAAAAAAAGAAAAATAATACTCAGTAGTTTATCTGGACTCTATTAAAAAATAAAAAACTAGAATTGATATTTCACCAAACATAAATACTCCGGAATTAACATCTGACGCTAAAAACTTATCTACTGTTTCTTCCCAAAAAAAGAAAAAAAAACTTATCTACTGTGTGAGTGCTTGGGAATTGGATCTCTTTTTCCCACAATAATTCAAAATTTTAAACTTTATTTTAATCTCCGATTACTGATTATTTTAAGGATCAGGATAATATATTATGTGTATCACCATTTCTCTTTGTCCTTAAGCTTTACAACTGTTCCTCCTCCTCTGTTCTTCTTAATTGGGCTTCACTCATAATTAACCAACACAAAATTAAAGGAAGAGAAGCTTAATATCTAATCCATGGCCGCTCGCAGGCTTTCTTCCTTACTCTCTCGCTCTCTCTCCGCTTCTCCTCTCAGTGCTTCCTTGCTTGGTACCCTAATTTCTGTGATTCCCATTCAAATCTTAATTTCCTCAATTTCTTGCTAAGTACTGAATTCAGTTCACATAAATACTCTTCATGATTAACTCCAAAAATGGTGTTTTTGTAGGTGGAAATTCAAGCCAATGGAGAATCATCAGCCAATACAGCAGTTCTGCTCTAGTGGAAGACCCAATCATCCCTAATATAGACATCAATTACACCAAGCTTCTCATCAATGGCGAATATGTTGATGCAGCCTCTGGTATTTCACCTTTCTACTAGTGTATACAACACTTCATTGATTGATTATAATTTATAAGAGATTCCAGTTTCTTGCATCTTCAAAAAATCTGCAACAAACCCTTATTTTTTAACCTATTGTTTTAAGTTGGGTGCACAATGCTTTTTTCCACTAGACTTGTACCTTCATTGTAATTTAGAACTAAATACACAAATTAGTGCATGATTTGTAGCTTATGTTATTGATACTCGGTTGATGATTATCTCTAATTAATTCAATCTGTCCAGGTAAAACATTTCCAACTTTTGATCCAAGAACTGGTGATGTAATCACCCATGTTGCTGAGGGAGACGCCGAAGATATCAACCGCGCTGTTGCTGCTGCTCGAAAGGCGTTTGATGAGGGCCCATGGCCTAGAATGACTGCTTATGTAATACTCAAAATCCTCTAAAAACTCAATTACCATTAAAATCTGTATTGTGCTCAATTTGATGATTCAACATTGATTCAGGAGAGGTCCAAAATCTTGTTCAAATTTGCTGATCTAGTGGAGAAGCACAAGGTGGAGCTGGCCTCTCTAGAGACATGGGACAATGGCAAGCCTTATAAGCAAGCCCTAAACGTCGAAATACCTATGTGTGCACGCATAATTCGCTACTATGCCGGTACAATTACATTGAAAACTTGAGTTAATGATCATGCATTTTAGTGGGGAAATTAAAGAATTGGTGATCTTGGAATTTTTGTGTAGGATGGGCTGATAAGATTCATGGGTTGACTGTCCCGGGTGATGGGCCATACCAAATGCAAGTCTTGCATGAACCCATTGGTGTTGCAGGGATGATAACTCCATGGAACTTTCCTCTGCTGTTGTACACTTGGAAAGTCGCCCCTGCGTTGGCTTGTGGTAACACCGCAGTCTTAAAGACTGCTGAGCAAACGCCTTTGAGCTCCCTCTTCATGTCTCAACTCTTACACCAAGTATATATGCACCAAACCAACATAAACCCAACTTACCAAAAACATGTCAATTTTGTTTGTAACACATTTTTGTGACTCTTGTTGTTAGGCTGGAGCTCCGCCTGGTGTCTTGAATGTCGTTTCTGGCTTTGGTCCGACAGCTGGTGCAGCGTTAGCAAGTCATATGGATGTTGACAAGGCACTCAAACATAACCTTGTTGATTATCAAGAGTAGATGAATTATGAAATTGGCTTTAATTGGCTTTATCTTGTTCAGCTTTCTTTCACAGGATCAACCGACACTGGGAAGATCGTTCTTGAGCTGGCTGCAAAGAGTAACTTGAAGCCGGTAACATTGGAGCTTGGAGGGAAGTCGCCTTTCATCATATGTGAAGACGCTGACATAGACCGAGCTGTGGAGCTTGCACACTTCGCCCTGTTCTTCAACCAGGTTTCCTTAATTGCAAATTTTATCATGTCCAATCCAAGGAACATTTATTGAGGTTTCTTGACACAAGAATCTTGTTTCTTGGGTGTTTTTAGGGTCAATGTTGTTGTGCAGGGTCTAGACTCTACGTCCACGAGAAGGTGTACGATGAGTTTGTCGAGAAGTCAAGGGCCCGCGCCCTTAGACGCACAGTTGGTGATCCTTTCAAGACTGATATAGAGCAAGGCCCTCAGGTTACTATTCTTATTGGCCTATGCAAGACACTTCAAATGTAAAATCTTAGAGTTTAAGGTTTGATTTTGTGTAAATGAGGTTGTTGCAGATTGATCCTGAGCAGTTTGAGAAGGTGATGAGGTACATAAGATCAGGCGTTGAGAGCGAAGCTAAGCTCGAGTGTGGAGGAAGTCAGATTGGATCAAAAGGTTTCTTTATTCAACCTACCGTCTTCTCCAATGTCAAGGTAACTACTTTGATATGATATGCACACTTCTTTTGTACTCGAACGTGCAAAATCTCATGATCCTGGCTTGTAGGATGACATGGCCATTGCCCAAGATGAGATCTTCGGACCGGTCCAATCCATCTTGAAATGGAAGTAAGTTTGAGTCTCTCATTTGGATGCAAAATAATGCATTCTGAATGGGAATGTGGTGAGTTAACTTGTTTTGGATCTTTGTTCTAGTGACCTCGAAGACGTGATCAAGAGAGCAAACACGACGCGTTATGGGCTAGCAGCGGGGGTGTTCACGAAGAACCTTGACACGGCAAACACCCTGGTTCGGGCGGTCAAGGCTGGGACCGTGTGGGTGAACTGCTACCAC
Source organism: Rheum nobile (assembly GCA_027886185.1). NCBI lineage: Eukaryota > Viridiplantae > Streptophyta > Magnoliopsida > Caryophyllales > Polygonaceae > Rheum > Rheum nobile. Next base: position 1,828,420 of record WOAB01000179.1, on the reverse strand, counting down.
GTGTTCGATGCAGCGATCCCGTTCGGAGGGTACAAGATGAGTGGAGTTGGAAGGGAGAAGGGTGTGCATTGTCTCAACCACTACTTGCAAGTTAAGTCTGTTGTCACTCCTCTCAACAATCCTACATGGCTCTGAATTGAAGCTTCATCATCAATTTGTTAAGTTTAATTTGGTGTAACAATAAAGAGCCTTTGTTGTTGTTGTAGAATGTGTTTTCTTGCCTAAACAAGGTTTGAATTAAGATGTGTGGGGGCTTATCTATTGAACTATAAATCAACTTATTCTAAAGACGTAGGAAAAAGGCCAAAAAATGAGTGTCACGCATGGAAAAGTAGTACAAAGAACGCTTTTCTATGTATTTTTTGTCATCTTAATATTATAATAGTTCTTTTCAAAAGAAAAATAAAGATTATGTTTGGTGGTAATAGACAAGATAGGGTGGATTCTGGATCTCTTCTAAATAGAATCAATTTGATAATAAAGAATTCAAGATCTTCATCATCCCATGTGCTCACAATGACAAAAAGTGAAAAGGTTTTTCTTTCTCTTGGATAGAAAAATTGAAATAAAAGCTCTTTTTGGTACCACAAGATACAATATTCTCTAATGCAAATGTGCATATTTTGGCAACGTTTTTTTTTTTAGGAGCAAAAAATAAAATAAAAATCTCTTGAATGGAACTTGATTGCGTCCAAAAATCTTAAGTCTTAAATCACAAATCCTAAACCCCAAAACCTAACCCTAAATCCTAAAAAAATACTAAAAATCCCTTGGACGCAATTAGGTTACGCCCATAGTTCTGGACGCAATATAGTTTCGCCCAAAAGATGTGTGGGGATTGTTTTAAGGTTTTTTAGGGTTTAGGGGTTTAAGGGTTTGTACTCGAATGTACAAAAACCTCAAACCCCAAAACCTAACCATAAACCCTAAAAAAACACTAGAAACCCCTTAGACGCAACTTGATTGCGCCCAAAAACTCTAAACCTTAAACCACAAACCCTAAATCCCAAAACCTAACCCTAAACCCTAAAAAAACACTAGAAATCCCTTGGGCGCAACCTAGTTGCGCCCATAGTTCTGGATGCAATCTAGTTGCGCCCAAAGGGTGTGTGGGGATTGTATTAGGATTTTTTAGGGTTTAAGGTTTGTACTCGAATGCACGAAAACCCCAAATCCTAAACCCCAAAACCTAACCATAAACCCTAAAAAATACTAGAAACCCCTTAAACGTAACCTGGTTACGCCAAAAAATCTTAAACCTTAAACCACAAACCCTAAAAAAACACTAGAAACCCCTTGGGCGTAACTAGGTTGCGCCCATAGTTCTGAACGCAATCTAGTTGCGCCCAAAGGGTGTGTGGGGATTGATTTAGGGTCTTTATCATAGTATATAACTATATAATATATGATATAACCATAGTATATAACTATAGAATATATTATAGGATATAACCATAGTATATAACTATATAATATAACCATGAGATATAATCATAATATATAACTATAGAATATAACGATATAATATAACCAAATTGGATATAAGTCATATAACTATAAGATATAAGCCTCTACCGCTAAATCGTCATCATCGTGTTCACTATAACTAAATACTAATCTTTTAACATAATAAATATAGGCCTCTATCGCAACATCGTCATCATCTGGCGTACAGAATGTCGTGCGTATAGACAATTTTTGTCGTGTATATAGTAGCAGCCATAACGATATGATATAACCAAATTGGATATAATATAAGATATAATCATAGTATATAACTATGGAATATAATCATAAGATATAATCATAATAACTAATTATAAGATATAACCATAGTATATAACTATAAAATATATAACCGTAGTATATGACCATAAGACATAATCAAATTAGATATAACCATAGTATATAACTATAAAATATATAACCGTAGTATATGACCATAAGACATAATCAAATTAGATATAACCATAGTTATATGTGATTTTCGAGAATAATAATAATAAACAGTTAATAACAAACGAATTAGTAGAGAAACATACATGATTTTTATATGAATAAAAGTATATTGAAACCTCATGATACAAACAAGTTTATTGCCATGTAACCCTGGTTACTTGAAAACGTCTATTAGTATAGTCAAATGCACAAATCTACTAGGTATTTGAATTTCCAAATCATATAAAATATCAAAATAGATACAATGGGACGAGTATGTAGTAAATTTATTTTAAATATAAAATAAATTTGTTGATATAAAATATCCAAGTTTTTTTTTTCTGGGCCCAATTTTTATTTTTTTATTTTTAAATTATTATTATTATTTTTTTTATATTTTTCGTTGCGCCCAAGTTGAACCGGATATTTTTTATTTTTTTATAAAAAAATTGGTCATGAATCAGGTTTTTTAACAACCCGGTTTATTCACTTGATTTTTTACAACCTGATTACGTCCAAAAACGGGTGCGCCGCAAAAAAAAGGGTGCTGACATTCTACCCGTATGGAATTTCATCAATAAGCTCTGCTCTTTTTCCTCACGACTAGTGTTTGTAATGGGCTGAGGCTAACCACAATTCAGATTAGGCCCAAGCCCAAAATTGACCCATTCATTAGTCATTCTACCAGTGCCAAAAACTCCATGTCATCTTCAAGATTCAATCCTAATTAAAAACTAGGCCCACACAGCAAGCAAAGACATCAATCCAGCACCCAAGAAAAGGGCAAAATAAGAAGCAACTTGCAGCCTCACGTTACACCTCATCCTCTTGCTCATAAAATCAGCGGCGATGAGATCCACCAACGCCATGTAGATCAAGATTCCAGCCGATACGCAGTCCAGGATCCCCTCGATCACCAGCGCCCTCGCGCTGTCGCCGTTGTAGGATGACGCCACGCCTATGCCTACGGCGATCCCCGCCGGCGTCGTCAGGGTGAAGAAGCACGCCATTACTACCGTCGAAAGCCGCTTCAGCTGCGCTTGCGCGATGCAGCCGCCGAGTGCAAACCCCTCGAAGAATTGGTGGAACGACAGCGCACCGATCAGCGGCCGTATCGTGCACGGACTGTGCGATACTCCCAAGGATAGTCCGATGATCACCGAGTGCGACACGATTCCGAGCTCCAATACCTGTAAATTGAAGTTCAAATTGTAGATTAAGCACAAATTCAAACCCTAGATAATCGCGTAAATAAATCACAGCCAAACAAATTCATTTACAACAAGACAAAAATTATAAAGAAGAAAGAGAGAAAGTACAATTACCTGCGAAACGACGACGTGGCGGCTGGCGCCCACCTCTTCGTTATGCACATGAGTATGAGAATGACCAAATTGCCCCTCTACTTCCTCCTCGTCGCCGTGGTGAACCTGAGCAATAACAGGGGCATTATCGGCAATTTGCGCGTCGCAGCCGTTCTGACCACGTGGATGGCTGTGTCTATGGTGCGCCGCGTGCGCATGTATCCCCACAATGTGCATCCCACCGCCTTCTTCCTCTCCGAACACCTTTCCGCAGCACTCCTTCTCATCCGCCGCTACTGGAACAACACTAATACTCGGACCGGAGACCGGTTCGATCGGTCCGATCCGGTCTTCCTGAACCGGATTCGCCCTGCGCTGCCGCTGCTGCTGCTTTCGCTCGTAGACTTGCGTGCAGACGAAGTCAGCGAGGAGAGTGAGGAGAGCGGAGCACATTGTAAAGAATCCTGAGAAAGGGAACTTCGACCACGGATACTCAGGCAGGCAAGGGTCGGTGAGGTTGGAGGATCCGTCGGGGAGCATGTGGACGAATCCGGTTGCGAGGATTACGCCGGCGGCGAACGCCTTCGCGGCGACGAACAGGTTGCTGTCCGTGCGGAGAAACCGCCGCTTCTTCCCGACGAGCGGGAGCGCGATTCCGGCGAGGCTCGCCACGAGGATGGAGGCGATCGCCACCAGCTTCAGCCGCAGCGCCGCCGAATCGTCCCGGCATCCCTCCGGATCGTCGCCGGAGCCGCAGCTCACGTTCGGCATTGATTCCGAAAGCCTCACCAGAAGATTACTACTAGAGCCTGGATTTTAAATTCGCGACACAAACAAAATCAAAATCGCGATTAATTCGCGCTCCTATCGCGTAAATTGACTGAACAGAGATCTGGAATTTTTGTTTTACCTGCAATTTTCAGATTGAGGTTCTTTGCTCCGAGAGACTGGGGATCGAGCAAAAAGAGAAGATCCTGTTCAGAATTTAACCAACAGAATAATCATAAATTGCGGTAATAAGAAGAAGAAATTTGGGGAAAAGAAAAGAGTGCTGTTATCGAGATTGGAGAGCGTTGTGCGTTGGAGAACGAACCTTGAAGGAGAACATGGGGCAATGAAATCGGTGAGGGAGAGGGTTTAAAGTTTGAAAAATTCAGCTCAAAAAAGAGAGGAATTAAATTGGCGAAAAAACAATTCAAGAAACAAGAAAAGGTGGGAGTTTGATTCGTCGGATTAGGGTTTGTTTCGATTTTAAGCGTCTGAGAATTGAAAGAGTGAGCGAATAATGTCGACATGGGAGAAGGAGAAGTTGAGTGGACAAGGGCTTGAAAGGAAGAGTTGTCCCTAAACAGGAAGAGAGCGGGAGAAGAGAGTGTCGACATTTCTGCGTAATTTTTTTGTTTTGGTTTCCGAAAATCCCTGGATTTATGACGTAAGGATGAAATAGAGAAAAACTTGGCTTTGTTTAATCAGTTTTTATTGTTACGTGTTGGGCTACGATATGTTTCCAGCTCCTCGTGTTGCGTTTTAGATTCACGTACTTGGTACGGGGTTTTATATCATATATATATATATATATTTATCGACAATCTAAATACACGCGAAAATATGTTTAAATGAACGCGAAACTACACGTTTAAGCTATGCGTCCGGTTTTACACGCTTAGCTTAAGTGTATAGGGGTATTATTGATATTTTTAAAAAATAGCTCACGGTTCTTACACGCTTAGCTTAAGCGTGTATTTTTTTTTGCAAGTTTAAAAGCACACGCTTACCTTAAGCGTACAGTATAAAAAAAATCCCCAAAAATGCATTTTTTCCATAATCATGTAGAGAATTTCAATACGAGTCCGTATATATAAAATTCGTCCAAAACGGACATCGTTTGCCCCTCCAAAAGCCCAAAAAAACGAAACCTTCAACCCGTACGCATAGCTTCTTCGAGCAGTCCATCCGTAAGCTTTTATAAGCTTCAATGAAGGATTTGGCAAATTTATTGGATCCGATTGAAGCCATTAACTATTGGGCATTTAAGAGAACCTTATCATACACGTAATTCAACATTTAATCAGATTGAATATCGATTACGTAGAATTTTATCCCCAAAGCCACCGTGTCGTCCAAGGGGCCGATTTGAACAAATCCAAAATTGGACCAAATCATCTTCAATTGGAGGGCATGAACCATAGGGCCTTGTTGAGGGTGTCCTAAGATTCAAAATGCCTATAAAATCCCCTTCAATCGTTGCCCCAATGCATCCAATTTCGAAGTCAAAACTCATGAATCCTAAATTCCGTTACCGGTTATTCTTGACCGAAATTCGAGCACATGAAAGCTTTATTCTTGCAATTGTTGGTACTACTAGCCTTGAAAATTGGTCCTCTTTCAAAGCCCTCTCTTCACATCGCCGGGAAAATACCACTTCCATTCAATTTGGAGTTTTTCCGACGAGGTGTCAATAAGGTATTCCGGCGGGATTGAATTTGTGCCCATTTTGCGATTTTTGGGGTATTTTTCATTTGTTTTGTCTTAATATTGGTTAAGTTAATTAATCTAGATTAGTGAAAAATATTTTAGGATCAATTTGGTGCCCGACATATAATATATAAGTAATAAGTTTACAATATTTAACCATAATGTGTAACTATAGTATGTAAGTAATAAGTTCATAATATTTAACTATAATATATAGTATATAAGTAATAAATTCATAAATATTTAACCATAATGTTTAACTATAGTATATAAGTAATAAGTACGTAATACTTAATTATAATGCATAATTATACTTTATAACTAATATATTTTGTAATACTTAACTCTAATACATAACTATATTATATAAGTAATAAGTTCATAATACTTAACCACAATGTGTAACTATAGTATATAAGTAATAAGTTCGTAATACTTAATTATAATGAAATACTATAGTAAATAAGTGTAACTATATGAAATTTCATGAAGTACTATAGTAAATAAGTCTAAGTATACTAGATTTAATGAAATATTATAGTAAATAAGTGTAACTATATGAAATTTCATGAAGTATTATAGTAAATAAGTCTAAATATACTAGATTTAATGAAATACTATAGTATATAAGTCTAAGTATACTAGATTTAATGAAATACTATAGTATATAAGTCTAAGTATATACTAGATTTAATGAAATACTATAGTATATAAGTCTAAGTATACTGGATTTAATGAAATACTATAGTATATAAGTGTAATTATATAAAATATAATAAAATATTATAATATATAAGTTTAAGTATACTAGATTTAATGAAATACTATACTATTTAAGTGTAACTATATGAAATATAATGAAATACTGTAGTACATAAGTGTAACTATATAAAATACTATAATTTCATTAAATCTAGTATACTTAGACTTATATAATATAGTATTTCATTATATTTCATATAGTTACACGTATTTATTATAGTATTTCATTATATTTCATATAGTTACGCTTATGTACTATAGTATTTCATTACATTTCATAGAGTTACACTTATATAGTATAGTATTTCATTAAATATAGTATACTTAAACTTATATATTATAGTATTTTATTAAATTTCATATAGTTACACTTATATAGTATATAGTATTTCATTAAATATAGTATACTTAAACTTATATACTATAGTATTTCATTAAATCTAATATACTTAGACTTATATACTATAGTATTTTATTATATTTCATATAATTACACTTATATACTATAGTATTTCATGAAATTTCATATAGTTACACTTATATACTATAGTATTTCATTATATATCATATAGTTACACTTATGTACTATTATAATTCATTATATTTCATATAGTTACACTTATGTATTATAATATTTCGTTAAATCTAGTATACTTAGACTTATATACTATAGTATTTCATTATATTTCATATAGTTACACGTATATACTATAGTATTTTATTATATTTCATATAGTTACACGTATATACTATAGTATTTCATTATATTTCATATAGTTACACTTATATACTATAGTATTTCATTAAATCTAGTATACTTAGACTTATATACTATAGTATTTTATTATATTTCATATAGTTATACTTATATACTATAGTATTTCATGAAATTTCATATAGTTACACTTATATACTATAGTATTACATTATATATCATATAGTTACACTTATGTATTATTGTAATTCATTATATTTCATATAGTTACACTTATGTACTATAGTATTTTATTAAATCTAGTATACTTAGACTTATATATTATAATATTTCATTATATTTCATATAGTTACACGTATATACTATATTATTTTATTATATTTCATATAGTTACACTTATGTACTATAGTATTTAATTACATTTCATATAGTTACACTTATATAGTATAGTATTTCATTAAATCTAGTATACTTAAACTTATATATTATAGTATTTTATTATATTTCATATAGTTACACTTATATAGTATAGTATTTCATTAAATCTAGTATATTTAAACTTATATATTATAGTATTTTATTATATTTCATATAGTTACACTTATATACTATAGTATTTTATTAAATCCAGTATACTTAGACTTATATACTATAGTATTTCATTAAACTAGTATACTTAGGCTTATATACTATAGTATTTCATTAAATTTCATATAGTTACACTTATGTATTATAATATTTCATTAAATCTAGTATACTTAGACTTATTTACTATAGTACTTCATGAAATTTCATATAGTTACACTTATTTACTATAGTATTTCATTATAATTAAGTATTACGAACTTATTACTTATATACTATAGTTACACATTATGGTTAAGTATTATGAACTTATTACTTATATACTATTGTTATGTATTATAGTTAAGTATTACAAAATATATTAGTTATAAAGTATAGTTATGCATTATAATTAAGTATTACGTACTTATTACTTATATACCATAGTTAAACATTATGGTTAAATATTATAAACTTATTACTTACATATTTGCATGTCGGGCACCAAATTGATCCTAAAATATTTTCCCCTAATCTAGATTAATTAATTTAATCAAGATTAAGACAAAACAAATGAAAAATACCCCAAAAATCGCAAAATGGGCACAAATTCAATTCCGCCGGAATACCTTCTTGACACCTCGTCGGAAAAACTCCAAATTGAATGGAAGTGGTCTTTTTCCGGCGATGTAAAGAGAGGGCTTTGAAAGAGGATCAATTTTCAAGGCTAGTAGTACCAACAATTGCAAGAATAAAGCTTTCATGTGCTCGAATTTCGGTCAAGAACAACCGGTAACGGGATTTAGTGTTCATGAGTTTTGACTTCGAAATTGGATGCATTGGGGCAACGATTGAAGAGGATTTTATAGGTATTTTGAATCCTAGGACACCCTCAACAAGGCCATATGGTTCATGCCCTCCAATTGAAGAGGATTTGATCCAATTTTGGATTTGTTTAAATCGGCCCCTTGGACGACACGGTGGCTTTGGGGATACAATTCTACGATTTTAATTGACATTCAATCCGATTAAATGTGGAATTACGTGTATGATAAGGTCCTCTTAAATGCCCAATAGTTAATGGCTTCAATCGGATCCAAGAAATTTGCCAAATGCTCCATTGAAGCTTATAAAAGCTTACGGATGGGCTGCTCGAAGAAGCTATGCGCACGGGTTGAAGGCTTCATTTTTTGGAGGGGCAAACGATGTCCGTTTTGGACGAATTTTATATGTACGGACTCGTATTGAAATTCTCTACACGATTATGGGAAAAAATGCAATTTTGGGATTTTTTTTGTACTGTACGCCTAAGGTAAGCGTGTGCTTTTAAACTTGCAAAAAAAAAAAAACTACACGCTTAAGCTAAGCGTATGGGCACACGCTTAGCTTAAGCGTGTAAGAACCGTGTACTGTTTTTTAAAAATACCAACAATACCCCTACACGCTTAAGCTAAGCGTGTAAAACCGGACGCTTAGCTTAAGCGTGTAGTTTCGCGTCCATTTAGACTTATTTTTGCGTGTATTTAGCCATTGCCTATATTTAATTAAAAATATTAATAATTATTAAAATAAATTTATATATTAAAAAACAAATTTCGATAATATTGATATTAAAGTCAATTTCGGATTAATAATTTTGTATTTCAATCATCCACATAATTAGGAAATTTTGGTTTTGTATATAATTAAGAAATTTTGGATTTGTATATAATTAGAAAATTTTGGATTTGTATATAATTAGGAAATTTTGGATATGTAATCTTTGTGATTAACTTGTAATTTTTGTGCTTGATTTGTATTTAAATTAGAAGAAAAAAAATGAGTGATAAATTTAGGATAATAATCTTTGATTTATAATTAGATTTATTTAAAAAAAATAAAAAATGACATGTGGCGGTTTTAATGAGGGAGCGCCATGTGGCGTAATTAGGTTCGAGTTTAATAGATATATAGTAGATCAGGAAATTTTGGATTTTTTTTTGGTCCGAAGAAAATTTTGGATTTGTATATGATTAGGAAATTTTAGATTTGTATATACTTAGGAAATTTTGAATTTGTAATCTTTGTGATTAACTTGTAATCTTTGCGCTTGATTTGTATTTAAATTAGGAAAAATGAGTGATAGGTTTAGGATACTAATCTTTGATTTATAATTAGTTTTTTTTAAATGACATGTGCTAGTTTTAAAGAGGGAGTAGTGGAGTACCATGTGGCGGTTTTAATGAGAGAGTGTCATATGACGTAATTAGGTTATAGTTTAGTGGATGTATAGTAGATTCTTGGGAGTGTTTTGGAAATAATAGATTATAAAATAAATATATGGCTGATAATTTATGATTACAGATGTATTTATATACAAGATAAATATATGGATGATAATATTGTTTGTTACGTTTTGGAAAGAATAGATTATAAAAATATTCATATTGTATGCATATCTTGTTAATATGGACAGAGATTTTATTTTATTTTTGAAAAACACAACGAAAAAAAGGAGAGCTTGTCACGTGACAAAATCAATGACGTGATGCCACGTGGTAGGTATTTTGCTTTAGGAGATATAATATAATAGATTCGATACAATGCTATTTGGATAATCTAAACGGAGTACATCAAAAGAGTGGTTCTGACCTCCACACTATCATCCATGTTGTTTAATTGCATTGAATCAAATATTCGTAGAAAAATTATATCAACATCAAATTATAAAAATGATAAAAATCCTTTAAAATCAGTTTTTCCTAAAATTTTCGTATTTATTATACTCTCTATCTAATAAAAATTGTCATTTTAGACACTTGCACAACTATTAAGAAAAAATATTCTATATTTTTATAAACTTTCTAAAAAATTATAATTAATTAATAATTTACCACATTTTTATTAAGACACATGAAAAGAGTTAATCCGTAATTGAGTTTAGCCATCTACCATAAATAATCTACTATATAACTACTAAAGCAAAATACCCACTAAGCCACATGGCGCTCCCACAATAACCCAATAAAATTTCGCCACATGGCGTCACGGTATTGATTTTGATATATGGTAGCATGTGATTTTTTTATATTTGAATTAAAAATTATAAATCTGAAATATCCTACAGTTACCATAAATTAAAGATTAGTTATAATAAATTTATATTACAATTATTTCCTTAAATAATTGATTGACCAAATTAAAGATTAGCTAATCATTGTCATCGGCACCATCGGCACATAAGTATTGAATTTTCTTACTCTAAAACATTTAATTAATTAATTGATGGACCAAATTTAGTATGACATTTATCATTTTGATACCCATGAACGATGAAAGGAAGCAAATAATTTACATTGATATATTCAATTGTAAAAATCTACTATTTATATATTTTAAAGCAGAAGCTTAAATCATACGTGTCAGTTTCACATTTAATTCGCCTACGTGTCGTCATCACATTCAATTCGTCTACGTGTTGTCACCACATTCAATTCGCCTACATGTCAGCCTCTGAGCTATGTCACCTCACCCGCCACATCATTTGCCATGTAATCGAATATCTTATCATATTGTTTATTTCCATAACTATTTAAAGCTATATAATAATTATATCCTTTCTTATCTTATTTTCAAATTTTTACCATAACTATTAATCTTATCTTATTGTTTGTTTCCATAATTATTTAAAACTAAATAATAATTTTATCCTTTCTTATCTTATTGTTGAAGTTTTACAATAATTATTTAAAACTAAATAATATTGACAATATAAAACTTTATCTTATTATTTGAGTTTTTTTTTTAAAGTAAATTCTATTTTGTTAATAAAAAATATTTATGATTTTAAAAACTAATAAATCCATAACTATATATATACTAATCTACTATATAATTACTAAAGCATAATACCCACTGCGTTAGGTGGCGTCCCCAGAATAAGCACGAATTTTACGCTATCACGTGGTGTCACGGTATTGAATTGGACAAGTGACAACCTGTGAGTTTTTTAGATTTATTTTAAAAGTAAAAAAATTACAGTAATAGAATCCTCCACTTGCCATACGAATATTATTTACAATAAAATCTTTCTAAAATGTACAACAAAATATTTTGTAATATTTGATTATCTTTTTCCAATACTGACCATAAAATATTCTATAATATTTGTTTATGCACTATATAAATAAATCTGCAATATTTTTTAACATTAATTTTTTAAAGAAAAGTATTGAAAAAATGCCATGTGGAAAAATGAACATGAGTATGAAATGTGACATAAGAAATTTATAGACTTAGTAAAGAGTATCATGTGGAATAGAATGGTTTTAATTTAATATATATAGTAGATTAAAAGGCTATGCATACCATATGTATATTTTAATAATTCATTTTTCTTCAAAACGTAACACAAAATATTCTCTACCATATATTACTTATGTACTTAAATAAATCTATAATATTGTTAACATAAACTCTTTCCAAAATTTTCCAAGAATCTACTATATGTCTACTAAATAAGAACCCAATTATGTCACATGACACTCTCTTATTAAAACCGTCACATGACACTCCCTCATTAAAACCGCTACATGTCATTTAATGTTTTTTATAAAATTTTTAAAATAAATTTAGTTATAAATCAAAGACTGATATCCTAAACCTAACACTCATTTTTCCTAATTTAAATACAAATCAAGCACAAAGATTACAAGTTAATCACAAATATTATACATCAAAAAATTACAAATTATATACAAATCCAATTTTTTTTAATTATAGCACAAAGATCAATTCATAATTATGAAGGAAAATCATTATTACTACAAGAAGAATAAGGCAATCAAGAAAGAGAAACATATTTTGGGTTTTAATTGCCATTTCCAAGTCGTAAAGTTTGTCATTGATGTGAACAATTTTGCAAATTGAACTTCTCTTGCTTTTTTTCTATTTTCTATTGTTTTTATAGATAAGGGTTATTTTTTTTTCTCTTTTGTTCAAATGCGTGGGGTTGGTTTTGGTAATTAGGTTGGATTTGCAATAAAACTTTCCAATTTTTTAAAATAAAAGACTTCGATCATTTAAGTAAAATGTTATACTCAATTTTGTAAATTCGCAACATACGTTTATATATGAATTGATTTTTTGTAATTATTATGAAATTATATCTTACAAAGTTTTGTAGAAAATGGTTTAATAATAAAAAGGATAAAAGGTACAATCTAATATATATCTACTAAACCAAAGTCCCTCTATGTCACATAATATCCTCCTGTTAAGCATACTCTTTTCTTATGTCACATCATATGACATTCTCTTATTTTTTATGTCACATGGCATTTTGAATTTTTTGTTTTTAAATTTAATATAATAAATATATATCAACTTCTCATATTTTCTAAACTAAACATGTTAATCACAAGAAGGATCTATAAATATAATTTTTGTCAAAATTTAATATAATAATTGTTTATAAGATTATTCTATTTTCAAAACTAAATATTTCAATCAAAAACATATAACTTATATATTATCCTATTTTCATTATTAAAAACAATAAACGATATAGGTAGTTATTGATGGATTATTAACTACATTTGAAAATATGCATGCAATGGTTAATATTTCAATTCATTGCCATAAAAATATATTTTATGAATGTATTGTAACATTTCGAAAATAGTAATCTTATATATAATTATTATATCATCTGCAAATGATGATTAGAATGGATTAGGTCGATTTATAAAATGGGAACATATATAACTCAAACCTAACTTCCATACAAATAAATAATCAAAGTACCTAACTAAAAGACCCAATACGTACAATTTTCCAAGACTTCATTTCATCGATTCTAATTAATTAACATGTCGTACATGATACCAACCAATTATAAAAAGAAAAAAGATACAAACCATGTTCAAAGATAATGATAATTAGTTTGATTTTTTTTATGTTTTTAATTATAAAGTTCCACATTTTCTTTAAAGTCATGTAAATAATTCAAAAGTTATAGTTGATTTAATCAATTAGTTAAAGTAAAGGTCACGTATGCATAGTCTCATTCGCGCGCACACAATCTACTATATATCTAGTAAATCAAAATACTTTTATGTCACATGGCATCCCCTATTAAGCTCACCCCCTCCTTATTTCACATGACATTATCTTATTCTTTTTTGCCATAATTTCACAATTTTCATTTTTAAAAATTCAACATAATAAATATATATCAGATTCTCATATTTTCTAAACTAAACATGTTAACCACAAGAAGGATATGCAAAATAAATTGTCAAAATTTAATATAATAATTATATATAAGATTATTCTATTTCCAAAACTTAACATGTCAATCAAAAGCATATAACTTATATATATTATCCTATTTCCGTAATTAAAAACACTAAACGATAAATGTAGTTTAAGGAAGGAGTATGAACTACGTTTGGAAATATGCAATAGATAATATATCAATTTAGTTATTGTGAAAATATGTTTCTATAGATGTATTTTAACATTACCGTAAAGTTAAGACTAGGATTCAGAAGTTACACTCGCTAAAAGTAAACTTTATACAAAACAAAGGTAATAACGTGCTGTGTATAAGTATAATGGTTTATGACCATGTCAATTTATTTTATGAAACATATTATTGGTATGCGTAATTTTTTTAAAGTTGTTCAAAGCGCGGAGTGTAATCTACTAAACCAAAATCCTATGTGTCGTCACCACGTTCAATTTACCTACATGTCACCCCTCATCTAGCCATCATCCACCACATCATCCAACTTTTAAAAAATATAAAAAAAAGGATTATGAACTACAAGAGCTGCCAAAAGTTTCGAAAATATATGAAAAAAATAAATAATTTTTTTTTTCATGTATAAAATAAGATAAGTTTTTATTATTATAAGTAATTAGCATATGTCCTCGTGCCATGCACGGGTGTGTTTATTAAATGTTAATATAAAATCACACTTACCCAATGAGTAGAATAAATAATATTATTATACAAAATAAGTATATTATAAATCATGTAAAAATAAAATCACGTTTGCTTATAGAATGTAAACTATAAAAGAGAATTATATAGGAAAATTAACATGAAGTACTAGAAAGTTTATTTATTGATTAAAATAATTCATAAGGTTTGTATGTAACACCCCCAAATATATACTTGAAAGCATTATCGCCAGTGACCTTGGATTCCACATCTGAAGCCACCCAAGGCTTAACCAATTTATACAAGTCATAAAACGACATTCATAATATGAAATATCATGACATTCATTTAAATCAATGTCTCGGAATTACATCCAGAATTCCAAATACAACCAAAATACAGAACTACAGAGTAGTCTTAGTACATAATATATTTTGATACAACGAAAGTCTTTTAAATAAAGGACACAAGTGTCTTGATCGAGCGATCACACGCCTAGGATCTCAACCTGATAAAACTCTTTAAAATTTCATCTGCCTTCCTCGTCGTTTCTAGCCTTCATGGAACATAAGTTTATCTGATGTGCCGTATGAGACGGATGACACCAGCCAACCATGCAAGGGAAATTAACCGGTTGGTTAGTCTAATGAAAGACTATGCAAGGGTCAAACAAAAAGGTTCTAAGTAGTCGTATTAGGTTAGACCCATCGCTTCTCGAATGAAAGCCGATGACGATAGTCAACCTCAACACTTCTACTATTTGGGTCCACAACCAACCTCACCGCGTAATGCGAATTCAGATTAGGAAGGTGGACTTACTCTAATCGAAGCCCAGACGAATTTCCACGTTGTACTTCTCGCCCAAGGTTCATTAATTATGTGCATAGCGGCACTTATCTTATTTAATTTCAAAACGTATATTCACGTTATAAGCTTTTATCATATAAATATATCATCTCGATACGAGAGATATCTTGGGAGCGTATCCCGAAAGGTTTGACGCCAACTAAGCACACATCCCCTATATTCAGATAGGGGATAGTCATGACCAGAGAAATGTGTTAGGGCTTGGACATCCTATCCACCATGGTTATAAAGAAACAGCTAGACCTCGCAAGGTATGTAGCGTTCCTACGAACACTCGTGCTAACTATATTTCAAGTTCGCATAAAATCCACAACAATACCATCACGGTAATAACATATATAATAGCGTTGTTTCTAGCAATATATACAACCTATTATAATATTCATTTTAATCGTATCATTTATAAAATCTGTTCCCAATGAAAACAGTAATTCATCCCACTTTAATTAACAATTAAACAATTGATAATTAATAGAAATATGGAATGATAAGCAAGAGCGAACCTCCACTTGCCTCGGATTAGACGAACTCTTGACGAATCTCAAAGACAACGGGTTTCCGGGTCCGAAACGGGGACATAACTCGGTTTACAATTTCCTATGAAACGACCCATAACGAAACCCTAAGTTAGATTCGATAATGAAATATACGAATCTAAAGAAAGATGAACGAAAACGAAGGAACGAAGTCTCGATCGAGACCACAAAGCCCAAAACCACATCGCGAATGCCCAAGCACACTGCGGGTGCGGTGGCTCTGTCGCGGGTGCAGTCACGATACATCGGCGATACGACGAAGACGAAATCTTATCGGGATCAACGCGATGGGGTTTGATTTGGATGTGGGTCGACTTCCAGACTCCCTGGACCACCAAACACCACCTTGAGAGCACCTCCTCCTCCTCATATGGTAGCTCCGACGACAACTCCGGCGAAAGCTTAAACTTTCCGGCGACAATGGAAACAAGAGAGAGATTTGAGAGAGAGATTGGGATGCCTTCCAAGCCTCCAGGTCTCCTCCTTTATAGGCCAAGCAAGCACCTCCCCAAACCGCCTCACCGCCTCAACTCCGACCAGATGGGACAAGCAGCTCATGCGACACGACGACCGAAGTCCGGCGAAGCAGAAAAGGTATGATGATAGCGCGGGTGCGGTGGGTCTGACCGCGGGTGCTGTAGAGGCCAATTCTGTGTCTTTTTGTCTGGGAAAAGTATGGGCTTGGGTATTTAACCCCGGGTTAAATATATTTGTATCCGAACAAATATTATAAGCCCCAAAAATACGTCGAATGTATTTTATTCCACTCAGGGAATTATTACAGAGATCAAGCATTTTACAGAATGTCTAAACTTCTCTGAAAATAATCCGACTACAGTACGAGAGTTTGGAAAATTACCAAAATACTCTTTACTAAAATGATGGGTATTACATCACCTCCCCCTTAAAAGAAGTTTCGACCCCGAAACTTGGCCGAATAAGCAAAAAAAAAGCGAGGCATTACAACACTACCCCCTTAAAAAGGTTTCGACCGCGAAACTAGGCCGAAAACAGCTCGGGAAAGCGTCTAAGCATATCCTCCTCAGTCTCCCAGGTTTCCCAAGTAACCTCTTCAGTTCCTGACTTGGACCACAAAATACGTACCAATGGTACCACTTTGTTCCGTAACTGCTTCTCACGGCGTTCGAGAATACGCACAGGTATCTCCTCGTAGGTACCATTTGTCTGAATTTCGATGTCTTCATAACTCAGCACATGAGACTCATCTGGCACGTACTTCCTCAACAAGGATACGTGGAACACGTTATGCACTGGATGCGCTGATGGCGGCAATGCCAAACGATACGCTAGAGACCCCACTCTGTCAAGGATCTCAAATGGTCTCACATAGCGAGGGTTAAGCTTCCCACGCTTGCCGAATCTAAACACACCCTTGGATGGCGACACTCTGACAAACACTTTGTCACCAACCTCAAACTCGACATTCCTGCGCTTCAGATCTGCATAAGACTTTTGTCGACTCTGAGCGGTCAACATCCTCTGTCTTATCAAAGCAATGTCCGAGGCAGTCCTTTCGACTAATTCCGGTCCGAGCAGAACCTTGTCGGCATTCTCATCCCAACAAATTGGAGATCTGCACCTTCGACCGTACAAAGCCTCGAATGGAGCCATCTTGATGGTAGCATGCCAACTGTTATTGTATATGAACTCAATCAGACTCAGGATGTTCTCCCATTTAGTCGGACGATCGAGTACACAAGCTCTTAGCATATCTTCCAAGGTCTGGATGGTCCTCTCAGACTGTCCATCCGTCTAAGGATGAAACGTAGTACTGAATCTCAACTCGGTTCCCATGGCCTTGTGGAATCTCGACATGAATCGGTCATCACGATCCGATACAATGGTCTTTGGAGTACCATGCAAACGGACAATCTCGTGTAGAAACACTTCAGATAGCTTCTGGGTTCCCCATGTTGACTTGATAGCCACGAAGTGAGCACTCTTCGTGAGCCTGTCAATGATTACCCATATAGCATCCTTTTGACTTTGAGTCTTTGGTAGCCCTGTGACAAAATCCATAGCAATATCCTCCTATTTCCATTCTGGTACTGGAAGAGGTAGCAACTCACTACCTGGTCTGCGGTGTTCTATCTTGACCTTCTGACAAGTCAAGCATTTCGCCACAAACTCTGCTACATCCCACTTCATGTTGGGCCACCAGAACTTATTCCTGAGGTCCTTGTACATCTTGCTAGAGCCTGGATGTACAGAATAAGCTGACGAATGGGCCCCCTTCATCACCAACTGGCGAAGACCATCAACGTCAGGCACACAAATCCGGTCCTGAAACCAGAGTGATCCATCTTCCTGAATCACGAAACCGGAAGCTTTCCCGTTCATCACTTCGTTGCTTAGCTTCACCATAACTATATCATCAACCTGCTTCTCCCTGATCTGATCAAGCAGCGTAGCCTGAATTTCAAGCATACTCAGGTATCCTCGACGCTGATCGTACAAGACTTCAATCTTACACAACCCTTGGTTCAACTTGGTCTGAGCAGTGAGTAGAGCTATTACAGTCTCGTGCGGCGTCTTCCGGCTCAATGCATCGGCTACTACATTAGCCTTGCCCGGATGATACAGCAACTCGATGTCGTAGTCTTTGAGTAGCTCTAACCAGCGACATTGTCTCATATTCAGCTCCTTCTGAGTGAACACGTACTTGAGACTCTTATGATCGGTGAAGACTTGACATCTTACACCATAAAGATAGTGTCTCCAAATCTTCAACGCACACTTAGACAACTTTGCATATAGTTGATTATGTCTAAGGACTGACAAAGTAATCCGAAGATGTTCCTCGTGAGCTTCCTCGCTCGGGGAATAGATCAAAATATCGTCGATGAAGACCACTACGAACTTATCCAAGTATTGGTGGAAACATCGATGCATTAGATCCATGAAAACTATTGCAGCATTGGTAAGTCCAAATGGCATGACTACGAACTCGTAGTGACCATATCTCGTCCGGAAAGCAGTCCTCGGAATATCCTCCTCACGAATTCTGAGCTGATGGTAATCAGATCTCAGATCGATTTTGGAAAAGACTTTAGCTCCTTGCAGTTGATCCAACAGATCATCAATCCTCGGCAACGGATACTTGTTCTTGATCGTGACTTTATTCAACTCTCGATAGTCGATACAAAGTCGGAACGATCCATCTTTCTTCTTGACGAACAAAATCGGAGCGCCCCAAGGTGATGCGCTCGGCCTTATATAGCCCTTCTCAAGAAGATCTTCGAGTTGCTTTTTCAACTCTTGCATCTCAACAGAAGCCATCCGGTACGGTGCCTTAGAGATCGGCGCGGTACTAGACTCGAGATCAATGGTAAACTCCACGTCACGATACGGGGGTAAACCAGGAATTTCCTCCGGAAAGACGTCTAGAAACTCACAAATGACCGGAATATCAAGAACTGATGGCTCATCTTTCTTGGGCTCGTCCAGATAGCACAGGTACCCGACACAACCTTGTCGAAGTAGCTTAAACGCAGCCATCACATTGATGAGCCTGCCGTTATCAGCGTCATTACGACCCTTGAATTTGCATACAAACTGGCCCTCAGATGACACCGTCACAGTCCTTGAGCTAAAATCGATTACCGCCCCATGACGCGTCAGCCAATCTATACCGAGAATAATGTCGTATGGAGCCATGGCTATACAGATCAAATCTGCTTCAAACTTCTTACCCTGGATGGTAATCGGAAATTCTGACAGACACTTGGTTCTAACTAATTGTTCATCATTAGGAAGATTTACAACGAAAGGTTCACAAGCCTCGTTGCATACTAAGCCTAGCTTATTGACACAACTTTCCGAGATGAAAGAATGAGTAGCACCCGAATCAAAAAGCATACACACAGAAGTAGAATAAAGGTATAGAGTACCTTGAGCAATTGGAGCATTGGGTCCATCAGCCTCACGCATCTCGTAAAGGCGTTGACCTTGACCTCCAGAGGCAGCTGGGGATTTCCCCTTATTCTGTGCAGTTGTTTGCGTCGAAGGACTAGGAGCTTTCACTGGTCTAAACCTAGGTCGATTGTTCTGACTAACAGACCCTTGCTGTGATTCAGCTCCTTTCTGCCTTTTCTGCGGACAAAATGTCTGCACATGCCCCTCCTTTCCACAACCATAGCACGTCTTCTTCTCCTTCGGACACACATTGCTCTTGTGCCCGGGTGTACCACAGTTGTAGCACTGGATCAGATTCTTGCCTTGACCCGACTGCTGCGTAGACCCTCCATGAGTCATATCCATTTTTGCTCTGCCAGACTTGGCAAAATTAGACGGTGGCGTGGAACGCTTGAACCCACTCGCCTGAGGCTAGTTCTGCATTGACCTCTGGCGATTACACTTCTTCATTGACTCCTCCAGAGTCACCTCCAATTTGTAAGCATCGTCCACGTACTGCTCCAAAGTAGAGCATCCGTGATGTACCATCAGTGGCTTAATGTCTGGGTTCATCCACTCATGGAAATGCCAGATCTTCTGCTCATCACTGGACACTTCCGTCCCATCGTACTGCAACAAGTGATTGAACTTGGCCGCAAGCTCAGTCACTTTCAATCCATCCGTCTTCGGATAGAGAAACTCCTTATGCTTCTCTTCCCTCATAGCTCGGGAAAAGAAACGATCAGTCATCTTGGCTTTGAACATGCCCCAGTTCAAACCAGGGTGATCAGCTAGACCGGTGCCTTCCCACCATTCACTAGCCACTTCCTTCAGCTGAAGGAAAGCAATATGCACCTTCTCAGCTTCTGTGCACTCGACATTGCGGAACAATCGCTTCATGTGCGAGAACCAATGTGCCACCCTGACTGTCTCTCATTTCCCATCATAGCTATCAGGCCTCATAGAGCTTATGGCCTTCAGTGATCGGCCATAGTCGCCTCTATTCCTGACCGCATCTTCTCGGGGTACATGGATGTCAGGCCCCTCAAATCTAGGAACCGCTGGAGGAACTGGCACAGCTTGTGCCTGAGGCGCGATTGGTCGCATAACATCGGTGAATGCTTGCATCACAATTCCCCGAATAGCCTCTATTGCTGCAGCGTTAAACACTACTGGAGCGTTAGGCGGAACTTGGTCATTGCCCACTGGATTGTTATTAGAAGCAAACTCGTGTTCATCCACGGGGTTTGTAGTGTTCCTCACATTTGGTCTGAGGTCATTGCTTGGCCCAGCACCGGCACGAATGATGTTCCTTGTGTTCACCATCTGTTTACCGATCAAATTCCAAGTATTTTATAACATTAATATCATTCCAATGTACTCAATTTAATAAAATCAACTTAGAATAGATCAAACTTGGTAAATTTTCATTGATAAACTCAAACTGAGTTACTAGGTTATACAAAAGGGATCTCCCGAGCGACAAGACAAAATTGCTCGGAGATTATAGTTTCATAACAAAACGAACACTGAAAAACTAGAAAAGAAACTGCTAAAGTCAACACTGGCCCTAATCATGGTGCTCTGAAACATTTCCTGTAATCACCACTCCTCATACATGGCTTCTTCGAACGGGGTTCACCATCAGAGCCTGGCGATGGACTTCTCACCCTTCTCGGCCCTGGAGCACACGGCTCAATCCTCGGTCCTGGTGCCCTCGGCCTTACTCTAGGCGCGAAAACGTCCTGACCAACCTCATCTGACTCCCCTGGCCTCACCCTCCTTCGAGCATGCTCAACCGCCTCATCCACTTGGCGACAAGCTTCAGAGGAAGCCATGTGACTCTGGCGAAGCACCTCTCGCGAGTCAGGACTCAACATCAGTCTCCTCTGAACGGGAATAGGCTGTGAGTTCTCAAATGCATCTTGTGGATTACTCCTTCTCCTTGCGAATACTACCTCGTAAAGCGTTTCCCAAACGACAGGAGACAAAGGTGAATACTCCCGCTCAGGTGGCAACTCCGGACTAGGGGGAATGAACTGCACCCCCGGGTCCTCACAGTCCATCAGTAAGTGTTCTAGGCCATTGGACTCATAGCCTTGCTCCTCGAGGCCCTCCTCGGGATCCTCTTCCGGATCCTCCTCGGGAATTGACTCGATCATGAAATCGTCGTCATAGTACCCTCTTGCGTACTCTGACGGCTCCCCTTCATCCTCAGTGTCCTCCCTTGGCTCCTCTTCGGGCTCTGCCTCAGGAACTTCGGCATTATCGGACACTAATACTACCGACTCAGGGAGTACGGTCTTCACCTCCTCGGGTAGGACTACTGGATTCCCCGATCTCAAAGCATCGAGGGGGAACCGGGAACTCTAGCCTTACTGGAGATGGCGGAGCCACCTCGGCTTCTTTCGAGTTCCTCTGAAGAGAAAAACATGCACCCATAACCTATGGGCGACGAAAAGAGAGTTAGTCTTTCTAAATATAGAAGCAAACTTACTATATTAGACTAAAGAAGGCACGACTTGAACAGCAGCCACGTTTTAGTCAAGAAAATTTTATTTGGAAATTCCAATCCTTTGAAAACATTTTTCACACCAAAATGAGTAGACGGTTTACAAAAGTTTTTGAAATCCCTACCCGGAATTTTTTTTTCCGGCTCTGATACCAAATCTGTAACACCCCCAAATATATACTTGAAAGCATTAGCGCCAGTGACCTCATATTCCACATCCGAAGCCACCCAAGGCTTAACCAATTTATACAAGTCATAAAACGACATTCATAATATGAAATATCACGACATTCATTTAAATCAACGTCTCGGAATTACATCCAGAATTCCAAATACAACCAAAATACAGAACTACAGAGCAGTCTTAGTACATAATATATTTTGATACAGCGGAAGTCTTTTAAATAAAGGACACAAGTGTCTTGATCGAGCGATCACACGCCTAGGATCTCAACCTGATAAAACTCTTTAAAATTCCATCTGCCTTCCTCGTCGTTTCTAGCCTTCATGGAACGTAAGTTTATCTGATGTGCCGTATGAGACGGATGACACCAGCCAACCATGCAAGGGAAATTAACCGGTTGGTTAGTCTAATGAAAGACTATGCAAGGGTCAAACAAAAAGGTTCTAAGTAGTCGTATTAGGTTAGACCCATCGCTTCTCGAATGAAAGCCGATGACGATAGTCAACCTCAACACTTCTATAGAAATATACAAAACATAATGATCGAAAGAAGACTCTAAAAGATTGAGTCTTATAGAAACTTATGAAGAGAAGACTCCAACGAATTGAGTCTTATCGGAAATCATGACAAATGTTTGGGAATATTATAATTTCACACAAGAGTTTAAAATCGACTTGACTATTTGGGTCCACAACCAACCTCACCGCGTAATGCGAATTCAGATTAGGAAGGTGAACTTACTCTAATCGAAGCCCAGACGAGTTTCCACGTTGTACTTCTCGCCCAAGGTTCATTAATTATGTGCATAGCGACACTCATCTTATTTAATTCCAAAACGTATATTCACGTTATAAGCTTTTATCATATAAATATATCACATCGATACGAGAGATATCTTGGGAGCGTATCCCGAAAGGTTTGACGCCAGCTAAGCGCACCTCCCCTATATTCGGATAGGGGATAGTCACGACCAGAGAAAGGTGTTAGGGCTTGGACATCCTATCCACCATGGTTATAAAGAAACAGCTAGACCTCGCAAGGTATGTAGCGTTCCTACGAACACTCGTGATAACTATATTTCAAGTTCGCATAAAATCCACAACAATACCATCACAGTAATAACATATATAATAGCGTTGTTTCTAGCAATATATACAACCTATTATAATATTCATTTTAATCGTATCATTTATAAAATCTGTTCCCAATGAAAACAGTAATTCATCCCACTTTAATTAACAATTAAACAATTGATAATTAATAGAAATATGGAATGATAAGCAAGAGTGAACCGCCACTTGCCTCAGATTAGACGAACTCTTGACGAATCTCAAAGACAACGGGTTTCCGGGTCCGAAACTGGGACATAACTCGGTTTACAATTTCCTACGAAACGACCCATAACGAAACCCTAAGTTAGATTCGATAATGAAGTATACGAATCTAAAGAAAGATGAACGAAAACGAAGGAACAAAGTCTCGATCGAGACCACAAAGCCCATAACCACATTGCGAATGCCCAGGCACACCGCGGGTGCGGTGGCTCTGCCGCGGGTGCAGTCACGATACAACGGCGACACGACGAAGACGAAATCTTACCGGGATCGACGTGATGGGGTTTGATTTGGATGGGGGTCGACTTCCAGACTCCTTGGACCATCAAACACCACCTTGAGAGCACCTCCTCCTCATATGGTAGCTCTGACGACAACTCCGACGAAAGCTTGAACTTTCCGGCGACAATGGAAACAAGAGAGAGATTTGAGAGAGAGATTGGGATGCCTTCCAAGCCTCCAGGTCTCCTCCTTTTATAGGCCAAGCAAGCACCTCCCCAAACCGCCTCACCGCCTCAACTCCGACCAGATGGGACAAGCAGCTCAGGCGACACGACGACCGAAGTCCGGCGAAGCAGAAAAGGTATGATGACAGCGCGGGTGCGGTGGGTCTGACCGCGGGTGCTGTGGAGGCCAATTTTGTGCCTTTTTGTCCGGGAAAAGTATGGGCTTGGGTATTTAACCCCGAGTTAAATATATTTGTATCCAAACAAATATTATAAGCCCCAAAAATACGTCGAATGTATTTTATTTCACTCAGGGAATTATTATAGAGATCAAGCATTTTACAGAATGTCTGAACTTCTCTGGAAAAAATCCGACTACAGTACGAGAGTTTGGAAAATTATCAAAATACTCTTTACTAAAATGAGGGGTATTACAATATAGAGGAAAAATTATTATATATCTACTAAACCAAAACATCTTTTATGTCACATGGCATCCCCCTATTAAGCTCACCGCTCCTTATGCCACGTGATGTTCTCCTATTCTTTTTTGTCACATGATATTTTCTCATTTAAAAAAAATTCAATATAATAAATATATATTAGATTCTCCTATTTTTTAAACTAAACACGTCAATCACAAGAAGGGTCTGCAAAAAATATTTTTTGTTAAATTTTAATATAATAATTCTATGTAAGATTATTCTATTTATAAAACTAAACATGTCAATCAAAAGCAATAACTTATATATATTATCCTATTTGCATAATTAAAAACACTAAAATGATAAAGGCATATTATTGCGGGATTATCAACTACATTTAGAAATATGCAATTGATAATATTTCAATTTAGTTACCATGAAAATATGTTCTGTGAATTATTCTAACATTCCGGAAAAATAAGACTAGGACCCGAGAGTTACATTCGCTAAAAGTACAATTTATACAAAACAGAGGTAATAACGTGTTATGTATAAGTATAATGGGTTATGACCATGTCAATATATTTTATGAAATATATTATTGGTATGCGTATTTTTTAAGTCGTTCAAAGCGTGGAATGTAATCTACTATATTTCTACTAAACCAAAACTCTATGTGTCATCATCACATTCAGTTTGTCTACTTATCATCACTCATCTAACCAACATCTACTACATCATCCAACTTTTAAGAAAATATAGAAAATGGATTATCAATTATAAGAGCTGCCAAAAGTTCCAAAATGATATGAAAATAAAAACAAAAAATATTTCCCCACGTATAGAATAAGATAAGTTTTTATTATTATAAGTAACTAGCATATGTTCCCGTGCCTTGCACAGTTATGTTATGCTATAACGATAAACAAGAATCAGAGCCAATATCTTGCAAATGTCGGTTTGTATCTTTGAGACCATGTTTTCACTCATAGTCAGTTTTATGTTGTATCATCAACAATTACTAGCAAGAAAGTTTTGAAGATTTTGACATGAGACAAATACAAAAATAGATCTAATACTACAACCAATGTAGTATACAAGGAAGTTTTTCATAATTTATAACAATTTTGGACATCGTACGAGATTTTATGTTTAGGGTTTTATTTTCATGTATTTGGAAATTTTGATTATGCTTTATCGTTTTAATAGTAATGATGTTAGGGAAGTGGCTATCCCCATTTTAAAACTACTTAACCAGTTTTAACTATTGATAAAGTTATGGAGAGTTCCGCATCTTTTTTCGATAATGTATTTTGTTAATCTCTTTAATAATTTATATTCAATTAGTCCTTTTTTATATTAATATTCATCTACCTCTATAACCGTCACTACCTACAGATCTCTATATCAATTAAGTATATAATTTTTATAAAATATTTTTTAAAATGTAAGAAAAAAAAAATCCCGTGCAAGGCACGGGTACTGCACTAGTTAAAGCTAAAGGAATGTGTATAGAAAAGAACTAGTGTAATTCTCGTGCCAAGCACGGGTTTTTATGTCATATATATTAAATCAAAAATATTAAAAATTAGATCTAGATGATATTGTTATTAAAATCAATTTCGGATCAGTAATTTCGTATCTCAATCATCCATATAATTGGGAAATTTTGGATTTGTATATAATTAGAAAATTTGTGATTTGTATAAAATTAGGAAATTTGGGATTTGTATATAATTAGGAAATTTGGAATTTGTATATAATTAAGAAATTTTGGATTTGCAATCTTTGTGATTAACTTGTAATATTTGTGCTTGAATTGTATTTAAATTAGGAAAAAAATAAGTGAAAAGTTTAGGATAATAATCATTAATTTATAATTAGATTTATTAAAAAAAAATGAAAAAAAATCAGAAAATAACATGTTGCGATTTTAATGAGGGAGTACCATGTGACGGTTTTAATGAGGAGGTGTCATGTGGTGTAATTAAGTTCTAATTTAGTAGATATATAGTAGATTAGCCACTTGGCCTTCTATCTATATGACATTTGGCAAAGACTGATATCTGTTTCTTTTTCAACTCAATATGCTCCACTATCCAAAACCTCTTAGTTCTTCTTCATTCAGCCGAAAACCACCACCTCAGAACCACCACGCTCTTTTCAACTGCTGTTTCTTCATTTTTTTAGTTGTGAGTTAGGTAAATGATTATTTGATAAACTTTTTTTAAAACTAATGGACCCTTAACAAAAATGGACCCCTCTCCCTAAATCCTACTCCCTAGCCCCTAAATCCTATCCCTTAAATCCTAAATCCCAAAAAACAATATTTTAGAGAGAAAAAACAAAGAAGATGGAGGAAAAATAATAATAAAATAAGCTAGTAGGGGTAGGAAAAATACATAAAAACTAATAGGGGTCCATTTTATTAATTGAAAACTCTTAAAGGGCCAATGGGCCCAAAATCCTCTTTTTTTAGGGTATTGTTAAACACACCCATAACTTTTTCTTATTTACACCCACTATATGTATGCGGAACGCGGATACATATATATTGATCGACGCATACGAAATGCGTATACTTATGTATATTAATTAGAAATACACATGCGTATGTATGCGCACTGTGGATACATATGCATATGTATGCGCATTGCGGATACACACGCATATGTATGCGCAGTGCACATGCACAGATTATTCCTGCTGTTAATTAACGTTAACGATCCTATGAATGTTTTAGATTTTTTTAATTCGAACGAGTTAAGTTTACTATACCTATTATTATATAATTTTATGTTAAGATAGTTACTTCTATATATCATATAGTTTGTTATATATTCTACGGTTTTTCTAGTGTGTGCTCATTGGTACATGCTAACTAGTTATTTCAATTTTTTTTTTTTTTTTTTACCTTTTTAGTTATATTATTTATTTATAATTAAAATTATTTAATAATAAGAACATAAATTTAGAGAAATTTTAATGATAATGAATGAGAGAAGATGAGCTAGTATGTATATATATAGAAAGAAACACAATAACAATATTCTAAATATCTCGTTCAAGGCGTCATATCCAAAATTTGACGTTCAAACAAAATCTTGTCGTTAACGTTTAATTTTGAACGTGTGCGCATACGGAATGCGTATACATACGCATATGTATCCGCCGTGCGCATACATACGCATATGTATCCACAGTGCGTATAGTTTTCGAATACATAAACAAAAGCATACGCATTCCGCATGCGTGAGTGTGAATAATAAAAAGTTATGGGTGTGTTTAATACCCCGTTTTTTTAAGCCATTTGTACAAAAAACTGACGTTCACAACTGCTCTCCTTCACCAAATTCTCATATCTCTTTCCCCTTTCAAATTGTAGAATTTTCAAATTCCTCTTCTTCCTCCTAAACTCCTCCCAAATTCCCAAATTCCTCTCACGAACAAAATCCCTATCCACCAAATTCTCTCTCGCACACAAACACAACTTTTCTCTCCTCCCTAAAATGGCG